>JBANCV010000075.1:0-61607 GCA_037040105.1 Amiota albilabris | reverse complement strand
TGTTTTTGTTTATTTTTTATTTGGGATTGAACAGTTTTTTTCTGATCGGAATGAGTGAATGTTTTTTTTGCCTTTTCTATCACTGAAAATTCCAAAAAAAAAAAAAAAAAAAAAAAAAACAGCAAATGAAAAGAAATAAAAATAATATATATATATATATATATAATATTTTTCTATAAACTATTATAGTATTTATATACATATATAGAAACGTAATAACGCTCTCTAGAAATGATAGTAGATTTTAAAGATATATATGCAAAATAGTATTTGATTCTTAAATGAGTATTAAAATTTAGCTTAGTGTTATCTAGTTGTAATTAAGTAAATTACTCACTCATCTACATACACTATAACTACTAGTACCATATACTATATATACAATACATTTGACTCTGACCAAAATAGATTTAATTAGTCTTTAAAAACAATCAATTATTTAGCCAATCAGTCAGTCAGTCTCATATCACATTATAATTTATTCATTCATTTTGAAAATTTTTTTGTTTACTTGAATTATTTTTTTTTTTACTAAAATAAGAAAAATTGCCAATATTCAAATATTTAAGTGAAAGAAAAAACCTAAATAAACAATTATAACAATTTTCGGTACATCGAATTTAAGAAAACCCTTTACACTATATGATATGTATGATTACACAGAAGGTTGCTTTGAACTATAAAGTTTGCGGAGGGAGGATTAATGGAATTATTGTTAACATATTTTCATTTATTATAGATTTATAATCTATGTAAAAAAGAATGGAGAACCCAAAGCTATGAAGCCTTAAGCTTACTCAGTGTCTAAAATAATACAATAATCAACAGTATTAAGTTTATAATGGAGAATATGCTACTGTAATCTTAGCGAAGCTAGGAATTAG
Source organism: Amiota albilabris (assembly GCA_037040105.1). Lineage (NCBI taxonomy): Eukaryota > Metazoa > Arthropoda > Insecta > Diptera > Drosophilidae > Amiota > Amiota albilabris. Next base: position 60,723 of record JBANCV010000075.1, on the reverse strand, counting down.
GAGTGGGTAAGGAGTTAGTATTTTTGGCAAGTAACACCATTCAGAAAAGAGCCTCGATGGTTTTTGAAAGATCTACAGTACTATGTATATTCCACATTTTTATATTTTTTTTAGTATCTCGATGATTAATATTGTATTTTCCTAGGATGGGAACGCAAAGGTGATGAATTGTATTGAAGTTAGAATATTTAGAATATTTATAAAGGTTACTAATACAAATAAGTGGAAGAAATGATTTGTCATAAATATGAGTAAGATGAGTATGGCCAAGACATAGTTTTGAAAATTTTTAAGTTTCGAAAGTCCTGTAAGTTATTTATATTTGTATTTATTGTATTGTATTAAAGGTTGACTGAAGATCTCTGATAGATACGTTTATGTACTATGTAAAGAGATTTTATGCATTTAAGAATGTCTGGGAAGTTATATTTTGTTCAAAAGGTAATATAAGAGGAAAGAGTCTTTGGTTACTTTATCAGAGTATTCATTACCCGGAATACCATTGTGTTCAGGAACCCAGATCAGAAAAATGTAAATAATACTGTCGTTTTTGTTGATTTTTCCGAGGCTTGGTACTCATAGATTTTATTAAATTCGATAAAGTGTAAAGGGTATTAATATTTCAATAAAATAACATGAGAAATATTACAATATAATAATAAGAAAATGAGAAAACACATTCAGAGAAACATTGTATGTATACTATGTAATAATCATTCGTGTTTAGCTTTCGCTTATAAATTTGGCCGCGGTCTGGTCTGGCGCTGATGATGTGCCTGCTTTTCGATCGATGCGCACACTACGCGCCCTACGGCCATTGCGTGCTGTTTCCCGTTGGGAGGGTATGAAAGTAAGTAATTTGTGACTTGATAGTACGTTACGTAATATTTTACGTTGTCACGTCCGTTTCGTTCCGTTTTGTTCTGTTCCGCAACGTCGTCCCGTTTGCACAACTACAATATATAAATTAAAAATAAATTTTACCCAAAAGTGGCATTATCGGGCGACGACGGAGTCTATTACTTTCTTAAATATATATACAACTACTAAGTACTACTACAGCAACTACTTATCATATTATACAATATATGTTAACTGTGTATTATGCGCGTTAATTTCTTTTTATAATACTATATATGTATGTATGTATATTTACCATTCTATTCTACTGAGTGTTGTGAAGCAATAAAAAATATGTCTATATATATAAATATATATATATATATATATAAATACATATATACTTGTGTATGTACTTATATCACTAAAAACAAACCTTTCAAATGCTTATCTATCTATCTATCTCTCTCTCTCTTTCTGTCTCTCTTTGTCGCTCGTACTTGATTTATATCTTCAAAAGTTAAAGGTTCCAAATCTATTTGAATTATTAAAATTGTATCAAACATCAGATCAATAATAATAAAAATAATAACAGGGTAAGATAATTTGAAGACCCGACCAATCCAGGGTCTTTATAAACACTGATTCCCCATACTACAACAAATTGGTATTACAATCGTAATAAAAACAGTTCATTATCAATATGGTAATCTTATTCGAACCTTACGATTTTGTTCACTTAAAAGAAAAAGTAAAAGATTTTAATTCTTCCATTAATAGGCAAAATTTAGTTAATTTTAAGAGAAATATGGAGATCAATGTGCTGACATACAATTTCATAGAATTGATCTGATGAAACTCTTATATTTAGCATAATCACATTTATTTACAATGATTTTTAAAGATTATAGATTATATTTAAACAGAATTATAGAATTCTTCTCTCTAAACGAAACAAGATTAGTGTATTTTCTGGTAAATTTTGAAAAACATTTTTACCTCATAATGGTATATTAACTTCTCAATTATCTGAGCCTTAGGTCTATGACTTAATATAGGTATATGTGTTGGGTCATCTTAATACACATAAAAATATATACAAGCATACATAAAGGCGCATAAATACTACTAGTACTGACATGACCTGAATCCAGAACAATAGGGTCCAATGTGTAGGATCGATAATGTAATTAAATATATAGATAGAACGCCTTTGAAAATCCCTTATCAAATTAAAATATTTGAAATGGGCCAACATACAAAATGGTTGATGTATCTCCAAAACTATGAGTGTTGTTCATTTTTTTTTTTCTATCTGCATGTGTGATGTTATCTGTTATACTACTACTATTATACAACTAACATATCGCAAACAAATAAAAAAACATGTGTTTTCCTGAAAATCTTCTATTTCAATTTTAAGTTGAATAAAAATTTTACTATACTAAGAACTAAGCATACATGTTACATAGAATATTTTAGTGAGGGAATTGTTTCAATCGGTAAAATCGGTAATTGTTTTTATATAGATACATACACATACTAAATACACATATTGTATACTACATATGAATTTATGTGATTCTGTGGCTTCTTGTCTAAAAATCTAATTGTTTATCTTTCAGTTTCTGGCTTTAACTTCAACTCAAATTCATAAATTACATACAACTACCTATACTTATACTTATACTTATATACATATCTTATATTACTAATGTAAACTGTTTGTAACATTGTTCATACATATAAACTTGATCTTATACAATATAATACAAAATATACTAATACATATACTATACAATAAGTAAATAATCGTACTTACATACATATCAATATCACAATATTTATTGTTGTTTAGGTGTTGTAAACTCATTCAAATCAAAATGTATTTATATTATAATAAATATTACTTCTTCTACTTATAATACTACTTATATACGGTATAATAAATAATTTTTGTACTGTACATTACCTCTATCTATCTATCTATCTTTATATATATATATCTATCTATTCATTTCTCTAGTCTCTACCACATCTACATAAATATCTTTCAAACATCTATCTACATACTAATTTATATATGTAATTTTTCAATACGAGTATTTCTTGAGCTTTTCTACATCTGGAATTTAATTTAATTTCATTCATTTATTTATTTTCAATATATCATTTTTGTCCATTGATACTAATCTTGTGAATTTAGAAAGAAAAATAATATATACACATATAAAATAAGTAATCATTTAACAAAAAAACAAAAAAAAAAAAAAAAAAACATATACTTAGAATAGAATAAAATATAATATATATATATATATAAAGTATATACATATATTAATATATATTTATCATTAGATTCTGGAACTAGACAGATATAGTATTATATACAGTAAATAAGTATATAAACAAAGCTTTAATTTAATTTGTAATATTGAATTACATATGAACACAATCTTACACTGATACATAACTTTAGTACATAGTGTAACAGAGTATCTAAAGTTATACATATATAGGTTAATCAACTTAGACAATATTGAATTGATAGTAAATTTATGTATTGTAGTAAACAACGTACTTATTGAGTAGCTTCAAATGAAATGCTTTCAAAAACCCCTTTGACATTTGTACGATAATATTCAAAACTCAATCAGCCTTAGTAAGATAAATCCCTGAATCCCTCATTCATCAGGAAATAAAAACAAAAAATTTGTACAAATTTGTATAGTCAGCAAAATCCTATAATATAATACAATCATTAACTTACTAAAGTCGGTCAAATCAGACTATAATATAGCCCTGTACCCAACAGCATTATACAAAGAAATAGGGCGCTAAAAATGTCAACAATTTTTAAAGTCACCAGCATAATTTTGTTGAGGCTCAACAATTTTTAAGGACCCCATATACTTTATACATACGAGGTATGTTCAAACAAATGAAGGTTATTTCTTATTTTTCTTGAAAAATATTTATTTATTCATCAATATGATTATCTGTTTTGTCACCACCCTTGAAGTGGTTTACCAAATCCTCGAAGCACTTCTGATATGTGCTTTTTGGTATCTCCTTGAGGTCTTCTAGCGATGTACTCTTTAATACCTCATTCCTGGAAAAAGTCTGTCCTTTGAGATGATTGGGCTTTGGTTTCGATGTTATAACCATTTGTCCATATTTCGTCACCACATATGACCCTTTTGAGCCATTATGAAAGAAGGCTATCTTCGACTATGCCGAAAAAGTAATACTTTTCATGCCGCCCCTTGAAACCGTTTTTTGTATGAGAGCTATGCGATACAGTAATCCTAGAAACTTGAAATTTATAACGTTAATGAATATGTGTCAGAAACTTCAAGATGATAGAACGCAAATCAAAAAAGTTTTTCTAATAGAAACATGAATTTGAGTAGGGGGTCTGTATTGAAGGTACCACTTCTAGTGGTCCGATTCAGCTGATTCCGGCAAATGTACTGCGTATGGAAAAAGAAGACTATAAAAATTACATGGCATGAGTCAACCGATATGATAATAATCTCAGAATCTTCTATAATAGTGGTTGGTCTATTCTTTATATCAATTTTCATCCATGTTTAATGGTTTTCATCAGCTGATGACGAGCTGGGGCATCCAGGGGGGCATCATCATTAACAAGTTATCGGCCTTCTGTGAAGAACTTGTTGCAGTAATACACATTTTTTATTTTTTGCTCAAAATAGACTCGATAAATGCCATAGTCTAGTCATGGTCAGGAGCACTTAATTTTATGTTTCATACAAAATTTATAACAGATTTTTTTGGTAACAAAAAATTAATGCAAAATGCCTGATGATGTCAATATATGTTGTTTTCAAAATAAAAGTCACATTCTATTTTAACAAATCTCGTATCGTATAAGACTAAAAATATTTAGACTTTATTTCCATGTGACAAAGATTGTGGGAGATTCAATGAGTATAGAGTATATTTCAGTGGTGGCATCACAATCATCCATATCCAGATCCATGTTTACTATTATTGTAAATCTAATCCATGCAAATTTATGTAAATGGATATAGCAACATAGTGGTTCGTTTTATGATGGCATTATAACTAACTTTATCTACATTTGTTAGTAGGTAAATATAAGTGGTTCAATTATGAACACTTACCTAAGTATGATAAGAATGGGGCTAATATTATTTATTGTAATTGTTACAGTTCCCATGATCCTCTGCATGGGTACAGGGCATAAGCACAAAAGATAAAGTAATAAAGATTTCTATAAATGGAGGTTAACAGAGTCCTTAGTCCTGATAATACTACAATAAAATTTGAACAAAATAAAAATTAAAAACAATAAGAAAATAAATTCAAATACAAAATTAGTTGCACTCAACATCAATATAAACTTTTAAGTAAACTGCACTGAAATCCACTGTAAAATATGTAAAATAAAAATTATACGTAAGAGATCACCATAGTCGAGTAGATTCGACTATCCAAATACTCTGTACCAGTGTATCAAGTACAAATATGGGAATGAATATCTGTAAATCTCTTCTGTTTTATAAAAACAAAATATGTATGCATATGTAATTGATCATTATATTGAAATACAATGCGAATTTTAGTAAGACTGGGATTTTAGAAAGTTTTTCATATTTTCCGATTTTTCTTTTTTATGTATTTAAAAATACAAATACTAATTTTCCAAAAATTGTCAGTAGATTTTTCTAAAACTAAAATTTATCAGATTAAATTATAATAAAAAGTTACATATATCAACTTCTTACGATTCAAAGAACCTGAATGGTAGAGTCCAGAGACTGACGTCTTTTGATTCCTCTAGACTTTAATATGAATGCAAGATCTTTGGATCCAAGGCGCAAGTCGCACTATATGAATTCTGCTGAATCTACTGACTTCGATGATTTGAAGGTCAATAAAGAAATAGGTAAAATTAAAATTGTGATAATTCTTCATAGCTTTCAAGGAACAAAAGTATAGATGATGATAGATAGATGATAGCCCATATACAATATATAGTATGTTACTTAGATCTATGGTCTATGTCAGTGGTACAGGGTACTTATAAACAATTACAAATTATTGAATACAATAAAAATGCATCAGAGAGAAAACTACCCAAAAATAGCAATTGAAATTTAAAGAATTAAAATCAAAGAAATTTATATCTGAAATTGCTTCGACGCAGTGGTGGCAGTGTTTTACTTAAAAGCAAATATTCGAATTGCATTCAAAATTTCAACGTATTCAAGTCGCTTGGTCTCGGGCGATTGCGTATTTCTTTATATTGACAAAATCATCATAAAACGAAATAAAGTCATAAAAAAAGCAAACAGAATATTATCTTTGGATTCACCAAAGATGGTATATCCTTCACATATTAAATAAGGAAATTGGTATTATATTTAAGTTATATTGAGGATAATTTAATTTATGGTAGTAAAAGAATCAAAGCCATTTCCAAGAAATTATTGGGAGTAAAAATAAGTTTCTGGTGTTTTTAATCAAAAATTGGTCATTTATTGTGAATGGTTGCTGTTATTTTTAATTGAAATTGTGGTATTGTCCATCACTAGCCATTAATTTTTCTCATCGATCCGACAGCAAACGGATACTGCATTTGATGAACGCATCATCTTTTCAGGCTATCTTCGAATCAATCTAATTTTTAGCATCTTCATATGAAGTGAAGTGCTGCTCAGATAGGCGTGCTCCATTATTTGGAACAAGTGGTAATCGGATGGATAAATGTCTGGTGAATACGATCGTTGAGGGTAGCACTTCCGAATTGAATGTTTCCAAGTATGTTTTAACCAAAGCCGCAACATGTAGAATAATAATTTTGTCGTTTTTTCTTGAGTGCTCGGATCAATCTCATTAATTGTGTTCATCAAAGAGCCCAGTAATAATCCCACTGAAAACAAAACATGACTATTCGGCTTGGCTCTGGAGGTTGAAGCATGGCCACGTGATCCCCATGATTTCTTTTTCTTTGGTTTATCGTAGTGGATTTATTTTTCATAACAATAAAAAAAAAACCCTTTCGTTTATGTCTGGCAAGCAGCATTTCACATGTACAAAATCGGGGTTCAATGTTTCTCAGTTTTAGTTCATATAGGACCCAATTGCTTTGATTGTGAATCATTTCTAACAATTTTAAACGATGTCAAATTGCTTGCTCGTCATTCCTAATTTAAGTGTAAGTTCTTCATAAATATTCCTCCAATAATGATTTCAATTAAAAGTTTTCATACACTTTCGGTCTTCCGCTAATTTCTTTCTCTACGACACCAAATTTGCCATTTCTAAACTTTTGAAGCCGTTCACTACAATATTTTCGCTTAAATCAGCCCCTAACCAAATGTTATTACAATCCTTTCATGAGTGTCATTTCCAGATTTCTTCAAATAAAAGAAGTAATTCAAAAGTTTCCACAAATAAAGCTTATTTGACACAAAACTCGACATTTTCGCACGAATAATTTGATGCTGATTTCAACCATAACTTACTAATTGGTCCTTCTTTTATCAAACGACGGAAACTTATTTTAACTGCTAATACAATATAGCACGAGATGCTTTTAAAAGTCATAAGTGTAATTTTTGGTCCGATATGAGCGATTTTCACATCAGTTTTGTAAAAGAAAATTGTAAATCATAGTATTTACAAGGAATGGAAGAGCATAGTGCCGTCACAAAGATTAAATTCAAGAAAATCTTCAAAGATTTTAACTGTAGGGAGCAGAACTTGGATGAAGTTGAGTCGATTTGCACCATAAAGCTTGTCACTTTACAAAGTACTAAGAAGAATAAAGCGTTCATAGGATGACATCCTTATGATTTAAACTCAATCTTCAATTCTCTGAAGGCAACCATAATAACAACATTAACCAGAAAGAGGAGTATCTTCGTCTATGCTGAGGATGTAATACTCTTCACACATCGCCTAGAAAACAATTTTAGTATGGTTGCTATGCGATTCAGTAATATTAAACAACTATTGCGTCCAAATTTTAAGTTGATAGAACAAAAAAAAAATAAAAAACAAAATAAGAACATGAATTTGAGTAGGAAGTTTGTATGGAAAGTACTCTTGCTAGTGGTCCGATTCCGACAAATGTATTGCTCAAAAAATTAGGAAACGGGTCTACGATGTCTCCTTCTGTTCATTAGAACCTTCATGACAAACTTATAATAGTATTCACCGCGTGAAGAGTATAAAATATGTTGTACAAAGCCGTGTCTTCTTCGAAACACGAGCTTGAACAGGATAGAATAGTATATGGGGGAATTTAATTCCTAAATTGAAGGTTTCTGAAATATTAAATTGTAATTAATTGTGAAGGTTATATCAAAATTCAAATATCAAACGAATTTTCTCATAATTCAATTTACGATTATACAGTACAATTATGACTACTAAACTCCATTGAGTCCGGCAGCAAAGTTTGAGCAAAATTTGTCCAAATAAAGACAAACCAAACCTAGTCAATGTAATGCAAATTTCAAAAAAAAAAAAAAATAATAATAAAGAAATAAAAATGCATTCTCAAAGTGCTCCACAATAGACAAATAATGCAAATCATTATCAATTAAATGAAATATCTGAAAAATAAATTCAAAATCAGTTAACACATTATTAATATTTCTTGACATTTGTAAATAAAGTTCAAATCAATTGGTCAGTAAAGTAAATCAATCAATTCCTTCATTCATAACCCAATGTATTTGACCATTGTGGAGTACAGAACAGTAAGGCTTCTTTCTATATATTCGATTCAAGTGTATTTCAAAACCAAGCAAAAAACTATTATAATAATATTAATTATAATCACTTCAATCAAAATAAATCAAAGCAAATATGAACAAAATGTCCCAAAACAATTAAGGAATCTTTTCCCATTCATAAAATTAATAATGACAAAGTCAAATCTTAAAAACAATTATCCAGTATTTTGGCTGTACTTATGATTGATGATTTTCCTATTCCCCTTATTTATCGTATAATATATCTCTTCATCAAATATACTTACTACTTAATTACTACATACTATTGACTAATGATTGAGTTTTTGATGTGTGTCCCAAGTCCTCTTTTCAAAATATTGTACTTACTTACCATACTTATATTGTAATTCTACTTCTTCTAATACTACAATAATAAAATAATTACATATGTTACTTCATTTTGTAGCTAACATAATGTTGACGTTATACTACTTACTAAGTACATACATACTACGTACGTTTTTTACTTAGGTTTGTTAAACATTTGTATATCCTACCCTACCAAGTTACTAAGTTTTCAAAGTTTTACGTATACCATAATGAATATAATTATTGATTTAACATATTGGATGCATCACGATCATGATGATTGATGTTAACAATTTTTACTTACCACTCACCTATGATAATGCTAAAATTTATTATATTATATAGTATTTGTATTTGTGTTAAGTACAGCTAAGTACTTCAATTACATAAGCTACACTTAAGTGCCTGTGTGGGTATACAAAATATTTAAGTACTTACTATATAAATGTTAATAAATAAATTTTGTTATTTATACGTATGTATATGAGCGTTTCATAAAGAAATCTGAAGATAAGGAAATCCAGAAATCCAATAGTTTTCGTTTTTTTTTTGTTTTTTTTTTTTTTTTTGTTTTATTTTATTTCATTGCATTTATTTTATTTTTTGTGATTTACATTATTTTGTTTTGTGTTTATTTTACAATATTTACAATATATATTTATTTCAATATTTATTTATTTATTTTTATTTTTATTTTTTTTTTTGTTGATAAACAAAAGAACGTTACAAGGACTACTAAATATGTACCCAAAATTCAATGGAAAAATCTTTATAATAAATTATTAAAAATTCGAATTTAATTCAACTACTTTTTAGTAGTTAAATGAATGAAATATAAAAAATAATTACATATATATAAAAACTACAAACAAACAAGAATCCAAAAAAAAATTGATACTCGTACTCTTCTCCTTTCAAGAAAAGAAAAGAAAAAAAAAACTTACTAAGTACAAACAATTACAAGTACAATAACAATAACAAGAACCATAACAAAACAAAACAACAACAACAACAACAATAACAACAACTACGAAAATATTAAATCAATTTAATAAAATACTACTTATATAATAAATACATATGATACATCTCAATATATATATTGTATGTGTACAACTCTCGTCTATATAAAATCGTATAAATATATATCAAAACTAGGTATCGCTTATCAACTTCGTTGCTTCACTTGTTGGAGCTGGTGGTATTCAAGCCTTCAAGACTATGCGAACGTTAAGAGCACTGAGACCACTACGTGCCATGTCCCGTATGCAGGGCATGAGGGTACGTACTTTCATCAATCTACAATAATCAAAAAATCAATAATCAAAAATCAAAAAAATATCATTCAACTCAAAATTAATTACAACTTATGCAATCCAAAACAAAAAAAAAAAAAACAAAAAAAAAAAAAAAATTACTTTATACATATTATCTGCTACTACTTACTACTTACCTCTATATAAACATAAATATATATACATATGTATATACACATATAGTATATATCTTATGTATGTATGTCTATATATTTATAGTCTACACATAAAAACAGAATCAAAAAACCTAAATCTTGATTACTACTATTTACTCAATATATAACTCCATAACTCATACCATATTCAATACTCTACTACTATTACTACTACTACTACTACTACTTATAATATTACTTAGACTTGTTAAAAACATTAGAATTATTTACATTTGAAAAATCAGATCCACAATTCCACATTTTATACATTTTCGTAGGCACTCAAAATTCTTTTAGAAAACCAAAAACAAAATCAAATTTCAAAAACAATTCATCCAATTTCAAATTCAAACATTCAAACATACAAAATAATACCTATTACCATATCTTATAAATACCTACTACAGACATATTACATATATATATATCTAAGAAAATTTACTAAATCCGTATTCAAGCAAAGCCCCACCACCGCCACAACCACAAGCCACCCTTCCAAAAATAAACAGATCAAAACCAAACAAATAAACTATTCAAAATTTTTAATTAGAGACCGCTGCAAAATACTTATAATACCACACACAGTTTTTGAAACATTATAACTTTGCATCTATAATAAATATACAACAATACATTTTTGGTTATATTTTATTTTGATTTTTTATCGTACACTTTACATATGTACAAGTATGTATTCATTTCCTAGGGACAACTTGACTAAAACTACTCAACTACTAATGACCACAGGAACACAAAAAAATTGAATCATAAGTACAACATTTGCACTTTAATAGTGCAAATGTTTTTAGAATATGTACTTTGATAAGCAAATTATTTAAATTTGGGTTTATTGGAACTGATATGTGTGTTATCTGTTAAGGTTCCCAATAATCCCTAGAAGTCAAAATATGCCATTACTTGTAGAATAAGTATTTTGTTAATAGAATTCCACACAAAAACAAAGTTTCTCATTTGAAATATAATATAAGAGAGATTTAGTTAACTTCACCTCTCGTACACCCAGTACAGATCTGTTAGGTAAAATAATAATCCCTGGGATGAAATCTAAATCTATTGGTAGATTCTTGCAGCATTCCAGCATCCATTTTTGATTTGATTAGTTTAATATTATTCAAGTAAATTCAAAATCTTCTTTTGTTTAACCACTCTACAAAATGTAATGTCGGTTGTATCTGTATGTCTGTCAGTGGGCTGTACCTCATGAACCGTAATAGGTAGACAGTTAAAATTTTTATAGATTGTATATTTCTATTGCCGCTCAGATTAAAAATAATAAAAACCAAATAAAGTGAAAGGAAGTTCTAGTGTAGTTCGACTTTATCAAGCGCCTAAATGTAGGCCGATGATAAATTCCTGTATTCCTGATTCCAAATAACCTGAATAAATACCAGTCTTGATGGATCTTATTTAATTAGATAATCATAGAGATAGATAAAACTAGAGTGTGCAAGTCCGACTTGCATTTGTCTTTCGATCAACATGTTAAATTTGGAAAGCTCTTTGTATTGTTCATTTATTTTTGAAAATAATGAGACTTTGGGGTGCAGACTGTTTCATCCAAAATTTATATGTGAAGTGTATGAGAATATTTAATTTTGGTATTAACCAAAGTTTATTGTTTATTTTGTTTTTTGAAATTTTTTGTTGATTTTTAGATTCCTTGTTTTGTTATTTGTTCTCTTTATATTGTTATTACTTCTTAGATGATACATGAATCGATTTACTAATTATATATTATACAATAATTGATCATATTAGTTAATAGAATAAAATTGATTAATTTATTGAATGCAAAAATAAACATACTTTAGTGAGTTCATACAATAGTTCATTGACATACTCGTACATACTTATAAAATATATACTTATATCGTTGTATTAATAATCCTATTTTTATTTATACTTACTATATTTCTTTTCTTAAAATACTATACTATAATTGGTATGATTGTATTTTTACTTAGTATAATCAATCATTTATACTCATTTGTCATAATCCCAGAATAAAAAAAATATATAGTTAAAAAATAAACATATTATTTGAGTCGCTAACATATTTTATTATATACCTACATATATAATTACATATTATTATTATTATTATTATTATTATTATTATTATATTTATATAATATTATTTCTATTATTACTCGTATATCATACTTAGAATCATAGAACATTATCATATAGACGACACATCTAATAATATACATATCGTACAAATTTAAATTATATTTGTAAAATTAAATATTAAAATTTTGTATTTATATAGTACCATATCTATGACTATGTACGTGTACATACGTACAATGTATATCGTATACATATGTATAACTATACATTTTCAGAGAAGTCGCTAAGCTTATATGTGATAAACACGCATAAGCTTATCTATTTATTTACCTATCTATTTTTTACTGATCTTATATACTATATTTATTAATCAGTCAATTAAACAATCAATTTTGTACAGCGTTATATCAATTATCAGATAATTAGTTATAAAATACACTAGTATGTTATATAAAGCACACACAAGCCGCTTGTATAATTATATTTACTTTATTATAAGTTGATTGTACACATTTGTGAAATTATTATATGTATACAAAAAATTGCACTTAAATTCATGGAAGTTTATAAAGGATCATCATCATATAAACCCAAAATAAGACAACGAAAACAAAAAATAAAGTAGAAGATACTATTGTTCATATTTATCATATATGGCATATAAATCCCAAATTTTATCTCATCGGTCTAATTTTTGATTAAAAACTAATATTACGACAATCAATTTATTGAAAACTTCAAAAAACTCCACGTCTGCTACTTGCCACTTTTAAATGAAGACGTAAATTTGGATAAAATCGTACTATTAACTTATGCGAATCTATAAAGCTACCGCTCATGTCATCTGAATCTGAGTGTTGTGAGTCACATATAATTTTCTCTCTATGATGTCGTAAAGGCAAATTGTGAGATGCAAACAAAAATTTACAATTCCAAGCAGTTTTTCTAAAATATCTCTCCATCGCTGCCTTTCTTGTTCAATTTGATCGTAGGCTAAAGAGATTCATTCTTGTACAATTTTGTAATCCGTTGTCTCAATTTAATTTTGACTGGCTCGTTAGAGCGGATATTAGTGCACCTAGGAGCCACAATTCCTGTTTTAAGCCTGATCCTGGACTTTTAAAACACATAGGGGAATGCTTCATAACTCTTCCCTGAGCTGAAGGCCTTTGTTGCTATTGCTTATAAACATAACAACTATGTTATAATGTATAATTATAATCTTAGTTCCCAATAAATAAATAAAAAATAACTTTTAATGTAGTTTATAATAATAAAAGTATGATTGAATCATTTCTTGGTTATACACTACGATAGGCTTCAATACTGTTATCCAGAACTATAGAGTTTTTCCATTCTCAAGGATTTTCTGTAACGTTAAGTTCAATTGCTCTATCTTAACGATCCACGATTGCTACCATGTTTATATAATCACGTTAAAGGTGTAAAAGGCTTTTAAGAATTGGAAAAGTACATTTAATTAAGTATACCAATGACAGTGGCCTATAAAAATTACAACTTATAAATTCCATGATACGAGATCGCTCCGCACGTCATGCAACCGTCCTTCCTGCTTTGTAGACATTCCAAGAGATGGTTAGCATACCATAAATCTTGAAAATAATAGCTAGAACCATCGGGCCCCGCCAAATTATATACTTATATTTTACGTCTAAGAAGGTAACGTGAAGTCCATGTAGTTGTGGAAAATTGAGTGTGTCAAAAACAATGGGGTTGTCTATCCGCGCTACTAAACACACTTTGTGTTCGGCTTTCATGTTTCTTTTTTTGTCATTTTTAGACTAATCTAAGTGGATATAATTTTTCTGCCTCTGTTAAATTATTTCCTCAAACGATTTTACTTTAGTTTTCAATTAAATAAGTAATCCAAATGGGCTGTCAAAGTAGTACCTACTAAATGTATTTTGCTTTATTAAATACATAATTAAATATCTTGTTTTAATAAAAAAATAAGTTAAAACTCTATTCCATTTGAATGTAGTGCGACGAAGAACTTTAGACTAATACCTTTGTATGATGCTAACGTTGGTGTTCGATGTGAAGCCCTAAAACTGGATGCCGTAGGTCTAAATTGGACTTAGAATCGCCTTATAGAGCAGCAGCTTATAGAATTATGAGAGATGCGATCTAGTCCTGTGTAACCAGTTGAGACGCTTATGGTAGAGTGGAGTCAGTTTTTTGAGCAGGTATTTGCTCCAATTGAGTGATTTATCCAGAGTAAGCCTAGAGGCCGTGGGCAGCATGTGGCCATTTCGACTTACGCTGAGGCAGGTTCGGGTGATAAGTATGTATGTGACCTGAGTCGGTTTATCAGTGTTGATGTCAATGTTTCACTTTGTGGATGATGCTAAGTATCAGACATAGGGTGCCATCAATGCTGTGTCTTCTACGTAGGTTTCGGTAACCGTAGCTATTCAAATACGCCACCGGAATACCTGCTTTGTACAAGGTATACAGCATAGCACCCAGTACATTGCCGTGGACCACACCTACTTACATAGATTTCAGTACAGATTCTGAAACGCAGCAGACTCGATTGTCCAAGAACGAATTAGAAGTCTTCCAATAATGCAGGAATTTTAAAATATATATTATAGATTAACACGTGATTTCGAATGGTCTATGTTACAATAATTTTCACAACTGAATCAAAAGTTTAACTTGTACATAAAGAAGTGAATTGTAACCAATTACTTTCCTCAACACTTTGTGTTGTGTTGTGATCTATGTTATGATCCATGATCTGCACTGATCATTGAGTGACAATAATTTTATTTTTTCTTTATAACTAGTATGTGCATAATAATCTTCATTGAATATAATATAATAATATATGAATAATCTAAAAATTGGCTATTCTGTCACAATTATAATTTTTGTTTATTTATACTATATTAATCTATCAGAAATCTTCTATTTTTCTATTCATCTACACATGTACTAAATGCTATGCCGTAGCATATGATCTATTATATGTTCTATATTTTTGCACTTGTAACTTTCAAATGCATGATTTAACCTATCTTATGCTTATAACATAATACTATCATAATTATTGTATTAAAGTTTATAGATTGAATTGTAAAATGTGCCTATGAAAATTGTATTGTGCCTTGTGTATTACTTCTTATGTAACTTGTGTATATAGTTAATTATGATTGATTCAAACTATTTACAATATATTTTTTTTTTTTGTTTTCGTTTACCATATTACACACCAAGAGCAATTACATATTCAAAAAATTCACACTACTTCAAACAAATACTTCTTAAGATGAAAAACTCATCCAAGCTTACATTATTTAGTATTGTTAAAAAAAACATAAAAACATTAATGATGATTTTATGAAATTAAGTCATTTGTATCATTCAGTACACTGCAAATACAATGTTATATGTTTATCTAATTTCAATCTACATTACATACTCTCTGTCCACCGTCTTGTATCTCTCTGTACCTATCCAAAATACTTATAAATATATAAAATTTATGTTTTTTTGTAGTTTATTAATATTAAATCATAATAATATATTTATTTCATATATTTTCTATATTGTATATTCCACTTTCTTCAATAAACCAAAACCAAAAACCAAACCAAACCAAATGTTCATCAAAATGTTTCTCAAAATAATAATAAAAAAAAATACACCCAAAAATCAACAAACATTCATAAAAAAATTACAAAATTCCTGCCTCTCAACAACGATGACTACGACTATGATGACCACCAACCAACCAACAATCAATCAATCATCATAAAAATTCAACAAAAATGAATTGAAATCAAAATCGAAAACATCTTTGAATTGTAACTTGCATCACAAATTTTATATTGATTTGAACTGAACTGAATGAATGAAATTGAACTGAAACTTAACGAAATTCAATCAAATCGAACTGAATTGAACTGAACGGAACCGAACCGAACTGAACCGAATTGTGAATTGATTCAATGAAATAATGAATGTGCAGGTCGTCGTAAATGCGCTGGTACAAGCTATACCGTCCATCTTCAATGTGCTATTGGTGTGTCTTATATTTTGGCTAATTTTTGCCATAATGGGTGTACAGCTTTTTGCTGGAAAATATTTTAAGGTACGTTTAACTAACCAACCATCAAACAAACAATCAAACATCAAATTTAATTTAAATAAAGAAATACGAAAATACAAAAACTACAACAAAAAAAAACAAAAAAAAAAAAAAAAATTAAGAAAAAACAAAATATTAATAATAAAAAGAAAAATGGGTAAATTGAAAGTAAAGTAAACATAATTATGATTTGCTTTACTCTCTGTATCTCTCATATAGTATGTATTTTTTTTTTATACATACTTACTTAACAAATCTTAATAATATTGATAACATAATACGAATGCGAATATGAATATGAATAATATGAATTAGCAGCAATTAATTAGCAAATCAATCAGATCAGAATCAGAAACAGAAAATCCGACAATCATTCAATTCCAAAACAAATACAAAACCAAAGAGAACAAAAGAAAAGAAAAGAAAAGCGTATCTTTGCATCTATTTTTCGTAAACAGTTGATAAATATAATTGGATCGTATTAGTCGTTTTTAGTATATCGATCCATACGATCCATAATAGATAATCGAACGATCTGATCGTTCTAATTCTCATGTAAATAGTAAATAAATATTACAAATATTTCCTTACATTCTTACTCACTTACTATTTACTTTATTATTAATAATAATAAGAGATAAGAACATTTTAAAATTTTTGGAACATCTTTCATTTTATATATACCTACATGCATATCATATTATAATCCTACCATATATACCAGTATATAACATACTTATGTACTTATTTCGCTTGGTAATTTAATACAATAAAATTGTATTGGTATCTCCAAAATCAGGAGACCTTTTATTGCACAGCAAGAAATTTCGGATTGAATACAATACATTACTATACAGGAGGATTTTTATTCTGCAAAAACGATATAATTTGCAATTTAGCCTTGATAGTTTTCATCTCTTTGGTCCAATTTTCGTCTCAGAAGTCATCCCTATGGTGTTGCTAAGCAAAGTCACGGGAATTAAACAAAAGGAGGTTGATCGACGAGCAAATATTGGCCCCAACTACAAATTTTGGGGTATCACTGCTCTGTACAATATAAGCAAGTTCAGGCTTTTCAAAACAAGACTTTAAAAGAAAACACGGAAACCCGAGAATAACTCTATTTAGGAATCTAAAAATGCCTACAATATTAAAGGGAACTCATACCCAAAATACCAACTGAAAACTCTTTACCCAAACGAAGTTTCACAAAGAAGAATGTTTAATTTCTAAATTTTTCCGTTAATAAGGCCCATGTAATTAGTATGTATATTCAGAAAAATAATTAATGCTATTGTGCGATGTTATTTAAAAAAAAAAAAAAAAAACAAATAGTTTTCATATCTTTGCCCAATTTGCGATAATATTTCGATATTAATGCGGCTATATGCCTTCTATTTCTCGATAACTGTTACTCTTGAGCTCTTCAATTGTAACCCCGAGTGGCCAGTTAACTGCTCAGAAATGCGAAATTAAATATCCATAGAACTTATACAAAATAAAAGAACGATTATTTCATCACTTGTGTTGTACGTGTCGCTTGATGATCAACCAATTTAAAATTCATGACTTCTCATAATGTGATTACGGTCTAGATGCCGACAAATTTATTTGGATTTAAGTATCCATTTTGCCAGAAAACAAACGCTTTGGAGAAATAACTTGTAGTATGTTTACGGAAGAATTTCAATTATCCAAGTAACTCTAAGAGATATCGAACAATGTGTTGGACTGTCTGATGGAAGCTGTCAAATTGCAGATGAAAAGCCTCTTATAAATAGTATTGTACAAAAAAATATCCTCCAAAATTATACTCGTAAATTTGGTTTTATACTATGTCCGCTTAACAAGAACAAGAATATCCTGTGATACAATATGTTAGAAAACTAGTTCACTGACGAGTATCTATAACTCCATCTATTTATAGAGTCCTCCTACCTATCCATATTTTAGCAGTAAAATATTAAAAATAAATAAATTTATGAATTAGTCTTCACTTTGAGATAAATATGAAATTAGAAAGAGATGAATTATAATAAATATTATTGCTTAGATCACAAACTACACATATACACACATACTATACACTCCCAAGTGCAAATTTTTACGCATCTTGTAGATACAAAATAAAAACTATATATATATATATATAAAGATAAAATGCTAATTAGCTGCTAATAATAATTTAATTTGGCTTAGCTTAATAATTACAATCGAAGAAAAAAAAAAAAAAACCCAGAAAAATAAATAATAAAAAAATAAATTAAAGAAAAGACAAGTAAGAGAAGCTACTACACACATCCATATATCAGTCGGTTCCAATCGACTATTTCCCAATATATCCTGTACTTCTAAATCATTAAGGAATATAAAATCACTAAATTAATACATCGAGTCAAATCTTAAAAGCTCCAAGTTTTAGATTATATTAAGCTAGGTTAGTTTAAACAATGTTACACAGGGTGACCGAAGCCTGAGATCCTTAGCGATTACCAAATGCAGGAAAAACTTCCTCCACCCAGTTAAGAATCTAAACAATTTCGTTTTCTATTTCAATTAGACTGTCAAATCTGGAAGCTCAAAATTATATTTATCAGTTTATTGCTTAAGAAACTAAGTACGTCTGTACTTCTTTGATTCAATCAATCATAGTCTCTGATATCAGTACATAAGTAAAATTAGTTTATTTGGAATTTGAAAAGAACTTTAAACTTCATTTGATATTTGTTTTATTTTTATAAAAAGATATTAATATTCTTTTATAATATCCTACACCAATATTATTGACTTACATTATAGTTAAAGCTATTATATAGGCATGTTTTTATATCTTAACTATTCTGAATACCTGATATTTGTTATTACATATATCAATTCCCTTAACTCTAGCTGGAGCGTAGGGGCAAAACAAAAGTATAAAAGCCATTCCGATTTTATGCGAGAAGCTTTAGAGTATTCCGGTTGGTATTGGATTTCCTTAAGTCAGTATCAAACATACGTTTCGAAGTTGCTTTAAGTCTTTCACAGTTTCTCGAACATTGTCTGGGTTTCACCATAAATCTGACATGTGATTTATTCATCCAAATCGTCTACGTTCGATTAATAACCCAATTGGAAGTTCATTGATTGACTTAGGTAGGAATATCTGAAATTTTTAAACGGTATGCTGTACTTAAATTTCCTCTACTAAATGATTGATTTCTATCAATGTGAAACTTTTTCCACACGGTGGAATCGCTCTTCTCTCAGTTGTGCAAACAGCTGGTCTTGCATTTCGAAAATAATTTTATTTTCTTTTTCTTAATACTAGCATAGTATCTATGTATTACATACAATTCAAGAACAAACTGATCTGCTAACATTAAAGCCTAACTAACGTGAAGAGAGTATAATAGAGAATTATTCTTTATTTTATTCATCTTATTAAAAATTGATTGATAGAATTAACCATATATGTAAGTCACTTATATTATTCTTGAGAAATGACTGCTTTCAAAATGCTCAAAAAAGAATGATGATTGGGGGTACAGGTTATAGTAATGAATAATTTTAGTTTCTGTAAATCTTTTAATTTTCTACTTTGCAATTTACTAACATACTTACTAAATTTTATTATTTACATATATATCTATCTATATTTATTAACCTTATATACATTGCATATATTTGACAAAATCAATACAAAAACAAAAAAAACAAAAAAAAAAAACAATCAAACAAATATGTGATTAAATTCACATTCCACATTGGATGCCATCAAACTACTATTGTATACTGAAATCTTTGTGTTCCGGATTGGATTGAATTGGATCGGATCGGTTTGGATCAAATTCAATGAAACAGTGCGAAGATACGAATGGCACGAAGCTCAGCCACGAAATCATACCAAATCGCAATGCATGCGAGAGCGAAAACTACACATGGGTGAATTCAGCAATGAATTTCGATCATGTAGGTAACGCGTATCTGTGCCTTTTCCAAGTGGCCACCTTCAAAGGCTGGATACAGATAATGAATGATGCTATTGATTCACGTGAGGTAACGTATGTTCAAGAAATCTTAATATTCTTACTATTGTACTTAACTCAAAGCATCTACTCTAATATATATATACATTGTATATCGATATCGATTTTATTAAATAATTTTTCTTTTAATAAATAATTTCATTTTATATTTCTTTTTCGTCTTTCTAATCAAATCCAAAAACAACCGTAAAATAAATGGTTAACACTAAAACAAACATTAAAAACTTAAATTTTTATACAAACCAAAACAAAATCAAACCAAAACAAAACAAAACAAAACAATTGAACTCAAATCGCTGTGACAACTACAACTTCAACAACTATAACATCTCCAAAAAAAAAAAAATATATATATATATATAACTATCTAAACAACATTACGATCTTAACAACTGCACCTCACGCATCTCCAAAACTAATCGATCAAAATGGTTATGTCAACGATTATCGATCGATAATTGATTTCCCCAATCATCATCTATCTATCGAACCGATGACACAAATACAACCAACCAACCAATCAACCAACCAAACAACACAAATCGAAAATCGAAACAAATCGAAACAGGTGGACAAGCAGCCGATTCGTGAAACGAACATCTATATGTATTTATATTTCGTATTCTTCATTATATTTGGATCATTTTTCACACTCAATCTGTTCATTGGTGTTATCATTGATAATTTTAATGAGCAAAAGAAAAAAGCAGGTGGATCATTAGAAATGTTCATGACAGAAGATCAGAAAAAGTACTATAATGCTATGAAAAAGATGGGCTCTAAAAAACCATTAAAAGCCATTCCAAGACCGAGGGTAAGAAATTTAACAAAAACAAAATCAAAATTAACAAAATTAACAAAACTTATAAGATAATAAAAGAAAAAAACTAAAAACCCAATAATAATACAAATAGTAATGGGATATACATATGATATGTTACATATATCTACATCATACATGTATCTGTATATCTGTATATCTCAAAATACTTATGAATATTTATCTACTAAAACGAAAACTACAAATTGAAATATCGAAAAAATCCTTAAAGAGAAAATAAAAATCAAAAGAGATCAAAAGAGAAATTAATCTTCTATAACAAAAACTAAAAACTATTTTATTTACAAAACTATAAACAAAATTACAATATTTATTAATCGAATAAAACCAATCTGTGCCAATCGTATCGCAATATCTATATATATTATTTGTATATAACAATAACTCTGATAAGATAGGGACAATAATATGTTACAATATATATATATATATATATATATATATTTAAATGAAAGGGATACTGATCTGATACTATACGATTAACGTACAATATAACGTATATAAGTATAGTTCTTAACATATTACATACTTCGGTATAACCGGAGATTTATACCCTTCACAAAAAAAAAAAATGATTCATACATTTTACCATGAACACCGAACACAGGCATAGACAGACTTGGAAAATTTCATCATACTTCAGATTTCTCAATGTTTTTCCTAATAAATTTCATTGGAATAGATATTGAAGCTATGTACTCGTATGCGTAAAACGTGTTGGTTCAAAACAGTTTCAGATTTATTAGTATGAAGAATGTACAATACATTACTATAACAACATTTTCAGAAACTGCTAACTAACTTAACATTCAATCCGATCTTAACTTAATTTTTATCCATGAAATTGATTGTATTTATGTTATGTATTTAGTAAAATCGAAGAACTCTAATACAAACATAATCTATTAAGTTGAATATGAAAAAGATAAGTTTGATATATTAAAGATATTAGTACTTCGAATATCATCATATACATATTTATGGGAAACTACATTTTTAATGAGGTTTCGATATAATCGTATATCATACAATATACATAGAGGTACATCTTTACTATAAAAAAAAAAAATGTGAAGGGCATAAATGATATAATAAATTAGGAAATTTAGATTTGTTGCATACTATACTCGTATTACCAATTTACTATCTACCAATTTTTTCATATCTATGGAGGATTGAATTTTAGAGTCGTTTGAATGGCGACATATTTTTTTTGTGTTTTGCATTTCTTTCCTTTAAGGGTCCTAGTCGTAGAAGTATGAAATTTTTCGATTCTGATTCCAATTTTATCTTATGTAAACTGTTCATTCAATTGTTGTTGCCATTCATAATGACTCTTCTTAGGTGGTTTGATATACTATTATAATATATACTATACTATACTATACTATATATTCTGTATATCTATCTTCATATATCTGTGTCTATTTACAATATATCTAAGTCCGTTTGGTTGTCTGTTCTTAAACATTTTTATGACTACCAAATTAAAAAATAATTATAAAAAATTAATTCCAAAAGAAAAAACCAACACAAAACACAATATTTTTCTAATTTTATTCTTGCATAAATTTATTTTTGCAACAATTGCATGTTTTGGAATGTCTCTCAAGTTTCAAGTTTAGTAATCCTTTACCCAAAATTTACAAGTAATTGGAAAAATTGGTAATGATTATAATGTAATGCCTACTAGTATAGCAGAGTCAGCTAATCGATCAATCAGTCTGTTAATCTATCAAGCAACCAATCAACCAATCAACCAATGAACCAATCTATCAATCAACCAATCAATATGTAGATCAATTGATCAGTCAGCTAGCTGTACTATTTATTATATATAGTTAGGACTAGTATAGTTCCGGATGTCACAATTTATTTTGTTGATATACGAATGTGTACACAAAAGAAAATGAGAAAAGGATAAATAGAAAGACTCTTTGAATATTTTTGGGTAAAGGTTTTTTTTTTTTTTTTTTTTGTTTGGCAAATAAACTTATCACTTCCGTTTAGCTGAAGTTTCAGAATGTTTGATTTTTCATTTATCTTATAGTACATATATTCTATTGTAGCACCTTGACCTATCTATTGTAATGTATGAATTCTAAATACAATACTATATAGTACTTATAAAAAGAAAAATTATGCACGATTCAGTATAAAAAAAGTACATATTTTCTTCAATTTTTTTCTATAATAAATCATATATTTATATAAAATCGTATAACTTATAGACCTACCTATATAGTAGAACACTTGATATACCATAATCAATACTAAAGTAATGAAACAAAGTGATATGCTTGTGTAGAGGTCTGCAAGTAAACTACCATAACCATAGTCAGTCAAACAATAAATACTCGTTAATCAGTCAGTCAATCAATCAGTCAGACAGACAAGAACAGAAAGAACACTTAGTCAAATCTGCGGGGTCTCAGTCTTAGTACTGTGTAAGTAAGAGTATTTTACATTTACTTATTAAAAAAAAAAAAAACAAAAAAAAAAAAAAAAAGTGAACAAAAAAACAAAAACACATGAAAATGAGGCAAGTTTTGTTAATAAGTTTACAATTGGCACAGATCTACGACTAATAAGAACAAACAACAATACTATAATATGAAATAATCAATAACATTATTATATAAAATACTTATATTAAAATTTAACTTCGGTTTTTATCGATGATTATATATACCCATTACACAATTTGCTACATATGTAGAAGACAGAAAATATAAGATCATAGTCATTTTAAAATTGCTATAGCTTATTACTTACCATATACAGTTGGGGATCGCGATCTCTCGGATGTTGTTTATGTCAAAGATCATTAAGAAGTTTTCATAAATAAATAAAATCATTTCCATTTCAACTGCATGACAGACTGAGACATCTATGTATATAATAAATTAAGTTTTAAAAATTTTGAGATCTCTATCTCAATTATTGGTATTTTTACAAGGAACAGGGCCAAATGAACATATATATTTGTGTAAAGGGTATTATAAGACATAATGAAAAAACAAATCAAAACAATAATCTTAACAAATAATACTTAATTATATTAAATAATAATAATAAAAATAATAATAATAATAATAATAATAATAATAATAATAATAATAGTAAATATAATAATAATAATAATAATAATGATAATGATGATAATACAATAATAATAATACTATAATAATAATTATGA
Source organism: Amiota albilabris (assembly GCA_037040105.1). Lineage (NCBI taxonomy): Eukaryota > Metazoa > Arthropoda > Insecta > Diptera > Drosophilidae > Amiota > Amiota albilabris. Next base: position 36,028 of record JBANCV010000075.1, on the reverse strand, counting down.
TATAAAATCATAAGAGTGATATACCAAGTATATTGTACTTACAATACTATCGTACAATATAGTACTTACTACTTACAATAGTGTTGTCGTATTGAAATTGAGTCTCTTGCTCTCTTTTACAATATATGTATGTACACGTATTTGATTGATTGATTCTATTCTACTATATAATTTTTTCTTCAACCATTTTCTTTTCTTCTTCTTCTTCTTCTTTGTCTCTTTTTTTACAGTGGCGACCACAAGCAATAGTATTTGAAATAGTTACAGATAAAAAATTTGATATAATCATTATGTTATTCATTGGTTTGAACATGTTCACAATGACACTCGATCGTTATGATGCATCGGACACATATAACGCTGTCCTTGACTATCTAAATGCGATATTCGTAGTTATTTTCAGTTCCGAATGTCTATTAAAAATATTCGCTTTACGATATCACTATTTTATTGAGCCATGGAATTTATTTGATGTAGTAGTTGTCATTTTATCCATCTTAGGTAAGTAAAATGCAAAAGCAAACCAACAATCAAAATTAAACTTGTCCAAAATAAAAGAAAAATTGTTACAAAACAAAAACAAAAAAAAAAAACAAAAAACCTCCAAAACAAAAAAACCGAAATCAAAATCAACATCCCAAAAATCAAAATTAAAGTGAAAACAATTAAACCAATTATGAAAGAATACAATAATTTTTACTAAAAGTAACCCTAAATCTTTGTACAATTTCATGTACTTCAAGAGAAATAGAGTGAGGTGAGAGTGAGTGTAAGAGTGAGAATAAGAGTGAGAATAAGAGTGAGAGTAAGAGTGATGAGGGAATAGACTAGTATGTGAGAAATGAAATTTGAAATAATACTCAATGAAAACTTAGAAAGATTTGGAAATATGTAAAAAAAATTCTTTTATTGTGATTAGTATATATCAAAATCTTATAGAATCAATAAATGATAAGAGTTTTTAAGGAAGTAGTATGAGGGACTAGTATAGGAGAGAAGTATAGGAGAGAAGTATAGGAGAGAAGTATAGGAGAGAAGTATAGGAGAGAAGTATAGGAGAGAAGAACGAAGGAGTAGTACGAGAAAAGACTGTGAATGAGTAGTATGAGGGGGTAGTATGAGAGAATAGTACCAATGACTAGTATGAGGGTGCAGTAAGAGGGAGTAATGTGGTTGAGTATTATGAGAGAATAGTACGAAGGAGTAGTATGAGGGACTAGTATAGAGGAATAGTACAAAGGAGTAGTAGAAGGAAATTGAACGAGTAAGTAGTATATGGGAATAGTAAAAAAGAGTAGTATGAGGAAGTAGTATAAGTGCCTCACAGTTTTAGTTTCAAGTGGAAGATCTACAAAATCTTAAGTTGGTAGTTTTAGTAAAATGAGTTTCAATTAAAATTCTATTTTAGTTTGAAAGTAACATCAAATGGGGAATATACATTAAACTGAATGGCAAATGTTACAGATGATATAGATGTATGAGATGAGTATGAGTTTATTAAATTAATAATATTCATATAATAATACGAGAAAGTTTAGACCAGAAGCCAAACAATTAAAAAACAAATGGACTTAAGTTTCTGACAAATATAATTTAGTATAAAATTAATTTGATAGAAAAAGTTTAATGTCGAAGACCTCTAAGTGATAGAATAAATTCAGATATAAATAACTATGAATCGGAGATCAAAGTGATCATAAATTTCTATATACAATAGTATTGTATGAATAAGAATAGAATAAATTTTAGAGTCTGAATATTTGATGACACCATGAGTAAAAGAAGTATTATATTATTAGAATGATTATATTATATCTCCTATTCTCTTTCTCCCTCTCCCTCTCTACCTAGCTCTCTTTCTCTCTCTCTCTCTCTCTCTCTGTGTCTATCTTTCTGTCTTTCTTTCTATCTTATACTATATACCACCATCCTATTTCTTTCTATGTACTACTACTACTACTATTTCTTTATATAACTTTCTTTATTTAATTCTACTACTTACTATTCCTGCTCTAATTTGCTATACTAAACTATATAATATTGTATATTATTTTTATTAAAATCAAACTTTTTCAATCTATAATTTCCTTCCTTCCTTGTAATATTGTAATTGTACAATGATTGTAAATAATTAATAATTGTGTTTAAAGTACTTAAGAACCTACAATAATTTGAATAATTTTTCAATTCCAATTCACTTTCGTCTTTCTCTATATGATGATTGATGTATTATCGATCCATAGTTAATTACCATTACCATTACCGTTACCAAATAATTGTTGTTTGAATTGATTAGTTGAATTAATTAATTGATTTATTGTTGTTGTTGTGTAATTCGAAATATATTTAAAAAAAAAAAAAGTTAATTAAAATTATTATTCTTTGTATGTATATGGGTATATACATATATAGCCTTTGTTCTTCATTTGCTGAACCTCTTATTGTTTTCCAAATTATTTATTGTAGAATACTATTGATGATAAGCTAAATATGAGTTTCATTCACCGTTATCGCTCGCTCATAGGGTTGCCAATTTTTCATTTCAATTGGTATAGTATTTCAATATAAACTACTTAATACTTTCTTTTGTTGCTTCTTCTTATTATATATTTATATTCAATTGTTTATTCCACAAAAAATCCAAAAGGCAAATATGCATAACTTATGAGCGAGTTATCACTGTGGTCCAATACAGTAGTACTAATTATCAATAAATTTAGCTCATGTCTATTATTCTCATTATTATATGTATATCAATTCTGATTCAGATTAACATTCCATCATTATTAATTAAATTATCAATTGCAAGTGCTTAAATTATAATAATATATTATTATATACCTATATACATACATTGAACCCCACTCAATGTTGTGCTTAAGTATAAAAACCCTAGGCTTATGAATATTTTTGTTATTATTATATTATTGTTGTTAAGTTTTTCATCTTAATCTTGATTACATTTCCATGTATCCTTATCATTTTGTATATTGTTTGTTTTAAAGTTTTGGATTTTAGTAAGCCCCCTTAACAACCCAAAAATATCAATTTCTGTATCAATTAATTGTTTTTGTAATTGCTGTTGTAATTGATTTTGAATTTTATAATTGTTGTAATTTGCTGTTTGTATTGTATTCTCGAGAAAATGTTGAAAATCAATTGACTTTTTGTTGTTTCTATCAAATATTTATTTATTTTTTTGTGTTTTTTTCTCTTTTTTTTCTTTTAATTTTTTTCCTTTTTCTTAAACAATTCACACATTTGAAAGCAGATGACAATCTTTTGAACTAGTGAATAAAGATTAAAAATTTGTAACCTGCAAAATAGAAGGCATCTTAATTGATTTATAATATTTCAAATATTCAAAAGATCCAATTAGATTTATAAATATATATCATAAATTTATGCAAACATTTGTAAGCAATTGACAGAATATCTTCTCTTGTACTATTTCTTGTAGTAATTAGAAAATAAATCAGCATAAATTTTATATGTTTCCATATCAATGTTTCTAATCTAAATATTAACAAGCCTATCCGACTGATCAAACTGTAAGGCATATTTGTTTGTATCCACTTTTTTTTTTTTATACTGCATTTTCAAGCTGCAATTGCTCAAGATGTAATACTCTTCCTAGAAACCTTCTTTTTGTATGGGAGCTCTACGATCCAGTAATTCTAGATAATATCACCAAAAATAAAGAAAATTTCTAATAACAACATAAGTTTGAGAAGGGGGTGTGTGTGGGAGGAACCCCTCCTAATAGTCCGAAGGTCCTGAAATTTTAGTACCTTATGTATGTAGTTCAAACATTTCCAGTGTCTAAATTCCAGTTTAATAGCATAAAAAACAAAAACAATTTGCCAATAAGAACATGAATTTTAGTAGATGGTGAGTATGGGAGCTATCCCTCCTAGTGTTTTGAATCGGCTGATTCCGGCAAGAAGCTTTGTGTAAAATTTCAGCTCTCTAGCACAAAGCTGAGAGACATACATAAACGAACAGAAGTGCTGTAGGACAGTAGGATAGACGGACATGGCTAGATCAACTGTTTACCTGTCTCCTTCAGTTCATTACAAATTTCTTGACGAACTTATAATGAGCTTGAACAGTCCATAGTTGACCTTACGTCCGTATAGGCTTAAGCACCTGCTTGTATGTTATTATATGTGGATAAAGCAGATCGATTACTCATGAGTAAATATATGATATATTTCCAAATTCTTCTTTTTGACGTGCACATTCCATCTGAGCTGAGAATCCAGGGTCATTTCCAATTACTATGTAGCGGTGTTGTGATACGAGATTTGCACTTCACTTATATTCAGTGTTAAGTATCTTACTTTATTGTATGTGAGGTCAATATAGACTGATTAGGCATTATTTAATTAGAAAGAAAATTGTAAAGATGCTCAGAGTAGTTTAAAGGAATCTTGGTATATTAAGCGTAGTTGTGTCCTTAATTTAATTGTAACAAACCAAAGTAGAGATCTATTACAAGAATGATTATTCATGAAAATCTATGCCATGCATTCTATAAACGTATAATATATAATAACTTTGAAGATCAAGATCCCTATAGAATATAATAAATATGTGTGAAATGTTTTTATTTTTTATTTTTATTATATTTTTTTTTTTTTTCGGTATGATTACTTCTCCAAATTTTAATTGTTTTTCATTCATTATTTCGTTTATTTCAAAGTTAAGTTAAATGTAATAAATAAAAGATTATCTTTACAAATAAATTTATATAAATTTTATATATACATATATAAAAAAAAAAAACTAATGATATACATAAGCACAAATCGAGATGATTTGAGATGATTAGATTTGAGGGAAATCGATAACAATAGAGAAAAATTGTAACTAAAAAAGAATAAAAAAAATATTAAAGGGTCTAACACATAAAACGGTGACTACAATCATAGTTCCGTGTACTAAAGATGGCTTAAAGTATGCTTTACTACATTAATTTTGCAGCAGATGCATTCTATTTATGGTTTCGAACTGTAAAAAGAATGTTTTATGCGAAATTCATATTCAATTTCTACTGCTGCTGCGCTCTCATCATCGGCATTCAATAAACATGTATAATAAATATATGTATATGTATAACATATATATGTATATATTGTATATGAAGTGTATAGTAAAACTTAAAGGTTAGGTTGGTGAGGATGAGGATGAGGATGAAGATTCTTGGCGTTATAAATTCTATTTTTTCGACTTAATTTTTTTTTTTTTTTTTTTTTTTTTTTGGTGTTTCTTATACACCTATACTATATATACTATAATATAATAATACTAACAATAACTACTTATGTATTAAGTACTAATTACTACTTACTATATGTTCGCTTAAATCCTTTGCACAAGGAACCAAAAAATGGATTAAAACTTATTCAATATATGCCATATGCTTTCTTGTTATATACATACTTAGATACTTTTATACCATATATGCTTTCGATTTATGCCAAAATATTTTGGCCAAATCACTTGGTCAAAACTGGCTTAGCTGGCTTAAATGACAATCTACAATATAAAGATTAGTCATATTCTGTTGTGTTGTGTTATACATAGAAATATGTGTATCTACTTAAATCAAAACAATTGCTTTATCATTATATCGATAAGATATTTCCTAAGAGCTTCTTTTTTATCCTTTAATTGTATTTCATGCTTTTTTTGAACAAAAATGCTTTCGATGTATTAACTAAATTCTTCTGATTTTTGCTGCTGTTGTTCTTTATCCTTTCTATGTGTGATGAGTGTAAGATCTAAGATTATTTGGAGTGATATCCTTATAGACGAATATATTAATACACGCTTTTTGCTTTAAACAAGAAAAAAAAAAAACAAAACAAAAAAAAAAAACAAAACAAAAATACTTTTAAAAAATAATAAATCTAAAGAACAAAAAAAACTACGCTTTAAATTAAAAAAAAAAAAAATTCATAAAATTTTAACATAAAAATATACAAAATTTCATAAAATATAATATACTATATACAATAAATTAAACACATCGCACTTAAATAAAGTAAAAACTGAAAACAGAAAACTGAAATTGAATCCGCAAAAATGGCTTATAAAATCAATCGATTGATAATTGAAAATTTTACAAATAAATATCTGAAGTATTCGATCAGAGTATATTGCTAATGGTCAGTCAGTTATCCCAACCGATTGTCAATTGCATAACTCTGTTTGCTTTTGCCCGGTATATTGGATTTGGTTCTATAATTGTAATTGCCGCATGAAATGTTTAGCAAACATCTTTGTCCGGCAATTGCACTTAGCCAAGGATTATGTTACAAGAAAATTTGCCAATCGATCAACAACAAATTAAAGCAAATCAAATCATAAACTATATACCAAAAAAAAAAAAAAAAAAAACCTTTTAAAGAAAGCTTATAAGATTATAAAAACAAACACAAACGAAGCAAAATTAATACGGGGCATTAGCTGAATCTTCTTAATGGTTTTAGTCCAATCTACAATGGAGATTATGTACTTTACTATGAACGTAGTACAACAAATCCAAATCAAACCTTCAACTTCCAAAATCAAAATTAATATCAATAATCCCTTAATCGACCCAACCCAACCAACACCCAACATACGCGCTAATAATCCAAATTCAATAACGACCACAAAGTCCACTTAGTAAATTATTATATTAATCACATGCAATAGAAATATACAAAAACCCTATTATGGTATAAATAAAATTCAGTATGTCCCATGGAATCTAAATACATAAATACTGTAGTGTAACATGGTATAAGTCCCTCCATCACTCGTAATACAATATTTTGCAATCAGCCTTGCAATACACAGCCCACAGCAATACTACTAAATCTAAAATTGAACCCTTACCTCCCGCAATTAAATGTTCTCTTACTAAACATATCTGATCAATCAATCTATCCATATACCATATATACATATGTGAATGTCTATTTCTAGAAATCTTTTAATTAACAAACAATATAAATCAACTTTTGAGTTTGTTATCATAAATGCCTAGAGCAGCGGTTATAGAACTGTAGTCCATGGGTCCGTAAAAACTAATTTGACATTATATTCTCTGTATTTCCACATTTCACTTATATTATGATTACATAATTATTTACATGATGAAGATTATGATGAGTTCAATTCAGTCAGGCCTAAAATTCTTCAAGTATGTCAGGCTCCACACCCTATGGCATTATTGAGCTGGAAATTAAGTTTCCTTAAAAAAATGGGGTCTATAAAATACTCAGTTTAAAGAAAATGAATTCAACATTTTTAGGATTATAAAAATTTTTGTTTGATGAATTTTTTTATGCTTATAAAGAGAATAAGGAACATATTGTCTATTTCTAAACGCTAGGGACCACAATTAAATTTGAAGGGAGTAGTTTTTATTTACTGATCATTAGATGGACGAAAGTTTTATTCTTTTTAGAGACTGAACTGCATGAGAATCTCAAATGATAAAATTAAACTTTAAAAGTATTTAGGACTATACTTCATAGAGGGTAACAGACAAGATAGACTATCACTTATTGCGTGAATAGTTATAAATAATACTCAATAATATAATATTGAAGGCTTACCATATATTTACTACTTACTTATGTTTCTTATTTTTCTTTTTATGGATTTATAGATTATCTATATATACTCGTATATCATGAATTGTGTGTGCTTGAGTTTCCATTCTTAATAAGTGTTTAGTTCGCATTACCTACTCATAGTGCCTTAAGTGCCTTAGTCTTTCGTACGTATATTAACAACATACATTGCATAAAATCAAATTCTCTATTTACTTACTAATTACTTAGTTCCACATTATGAAACCCAATAACAAACACATTAGTGCATTTGCATTGATCATTGTTCAAATCAAATTGGTACATATTTAATACAATACTAGTATAATACTACATTGCTAGATCATCAAATTCATTGAATTTGTATTGCAAACAAAAAAAAAAAAAAATTTAAAATAAAAATATAAAACAAAGTACCAATGAACAAAGTTATTGAGTTCAAAATTTTTGTATTAGATCGCAATAGATCTATAAAATAGATATATAAAAAAAAAAAATTGACTAAATTGAATTAAATGAAAATCATTATATGTGATTTAGGTTAAAATCGATCTAAATGCAATGTTAATCAATTCAGATCGTTTTGCATTTCGAAACTTATATATTGATTTCTATTGCTGATGTTTGGCACTAAATAATATGCTGCGAATAATCGCTTCTTCACTTCTCCAACTCTTCTCCAATACACGATCGTCTACTATAATTTTCTTCAAACAAAACAAAATCTTGATACAAAATTTATAATTACAAAAAATTATATAAAGTGTTTCTACAATATATAACTACTATTACTACTACTACGACATACTACAAAATAATATTCGTAAATCTCCAAAAAGTTAAGGAGATCATCCATAAATGCATATACCTACATATACCATATACCTAATACCTACTTATATAGAAATGTATGTGTGCGTATATGTATATCAACTAGCAACAAAATCTACTATTGAACTACTCGTCCTACTAACGACCACATGATTATGCAACTAAGTGATCAACCCAGCCAGTGAACAACAACAAATTGCTCCTTCTGCTGCTGCTACAGTTTCTGCTACTTCTGCTGCTACTGCTACTGTTACTTTGCTACTTCGCTGTTCATTTTGCTACTAACTTAAACTAATTAATTAAATCCCTATATATTATATATATAGATATATAGTTTAAACTACAACAACTTACACAAATCCGCTTCTGCGTTCTATTAAATGAAGCTTCACAATTATCTATATTAAAAAAACGGTTTAACCAGTTTAATTTCAGTTCTTTAAAAATGTACAAAATTTATTGCTATTTTGAAATTTATTTTAAGTATGTCAGTTATATATGTATATCATATAATGATGATTAAGTCTAAGCCATAATAGGGTATTATATTTTAATCTACTCTATATGTATGTATCTATGTACGTATGTATATTCTTATTAACTTTTTTCGGTTTTATCGAATATATTGATTACCTTTCACATATGCATATGGTAAGGTACAATAAATTTTTATTATAATTTTAATATATACTATGTTTCTAAGAATATACCATAGTGGAAACTGGAAACAGAAATTGTGGGCTTATCGGCGCAACTGTAATTATAAAGTATACTTATTACAATAGCCCCACTTAAAATATACTACAATATGTATTCATAAAACCACCATATGAAAATTCTCTTCTAAGATTAGATTAGGGAAGGGGCTAGATCCCACCCTACGCCTCGTCACTGCGACCACAAGAAGGTCTATTGTGATAGTCCTCTTCAATTCCTCCGAGATTCTGGTATTCATCAAAAATCCCGTACTGGTTACTAGATAGTAAAGTCTGTCTCCTCTTTTTCATTACATAGTCTACATTGGTCGTTTTCGACTAATCCGTATATTATATACATGTTTCATCAATCTGCAATTGTCATCTTATATCTATGGTGATTAAGCAATGAACATAGAATGTTTGTTCAATGTGGGCAATCATCTACTTTATGTATATGTCTATATGGACAAACCGGACATTTACCCGGGGTGCCAAGGTTTCGGGTGAGAAAATTGTCAAAATTTTTGGAAAAAAAAACTATAAGGCTGAGCAACACACAAGTCTTATTTGTTCGCTTTTTTCTTCACTCAAATGATAACAACATTTGTATTTGCCCGAGGCTCCCAAGAGTACCACAGTACAAAGTATTACTATTTTGTGAAAGGTATGTTACTTGTCGTATAAGTATTATAAGCATTTGTGCTCAAGTATAATATTTATAAGATATTAAAATATATTTTATTTTCTTGTTTCTTTTTTATTACTATTTATTTACTTTATTTTTATGTATATATAGTTATTATATATTTAATTATTATATTGTATATTTTACAGAGTAGAAATTTTGACAACATTGACCCCATATTTATTTATCTACACATAAATATTATTGTAAAATTTTATATTACGTATCTGCTATACTTGTCGTCTATTATTGTAAAATTTGTACTATGTTTTGGTATACTTAGTGAAATATATATTATATTTATATGTTATTATTTCTTGATGTATTTATTTGCTTATTTATATTTACACTTCATAACAAAATACAGTTGAACTTCTATAACTCGAAACAGTTTAGTGCACAAAATATGCTGGATTTATAGAGACTTCAAGTTTTATTATTTTTATTTAAAAGATTTAGATATACAATATTATATAATATTACATCTGAAATTACAAGATCACTGGCTACCAGGGTCTATGACTTTATGATGAAATGTATTTGTGGTTTAATTTACAACAGAAAAGGAAATTATAAACATTAAAGCATTTAAACAACCTTGGAGAGACATCTAGAATGTGGTCGGCGAAGGCCGTGGCTCTGCATGATCAGAGTTACGGCAAGGCATTGGTGAGAATGTGTTCATGGGTGGGTTGAGTATATCTGATATGTAGGCGGAAAAATTGAAACCACCGGTCAGGATTTTAATGAAAAATGGATGCCAGTGCGCTTTAGCTTGTTTTGGAGTGTTGCCCAGTTTGCCAAATTCTTAGTGTGAATAACTTTAATAAATTGTCTTTTCACACAGGGGGCAGCTTTTCAGTATTTTCATAGCCAATAATATCTTGGTAACTGGTCATCCAGAATTACAAAAATGTTGTCTTTGTTTTGTGCTTAATTAAGATATGGATATCGACTATTACTTTTTTTTTTTTTTTTCTTTTAACAATTTATGTTTTGTATTGCTACTTGCTTGGGAAAAAGTACAGGCTTTGAAAATGGTAAGCGAAAGTAGACCAATATTCGGGAAGTAGGCTACACAATATAAATAGATCGATCAAAAAATATTCTGTAGTGAAAAATATCATCAGTTTATATTATATATAGACAATTGTAAATATGCATTTCAAGTTATCAACGGAAATCTGTTACATCATTCTTGGATAAATTTTGAATAAATTCTTACTCCAAATAATTGTCATCATCTTCCATAACCCTTAGATTTGCATTGAATAACTCTGAACAATTTTGATTCAATAATTTCTGCATCTAATCTACTAACTCTCATTGTCCCCATTAATAATAATCCTCAATATGTATTATATTATTCATGATTCATTATCAGCTTCTATCAAGTTTCAAATTTTATAAAAAAATAAACACCCCCAGGAGATTCATTGTCTCTTTTTGATTCCATTTTCAGATATTCATAATATGAAATGTTCCCATATAAATTACTATAGAAGAAAAACTGTACAAAATTTTCTCTATAAACAATACTGCAACTCGATTTGAATCAAGTTAAAGAAAATTCGAGTTATATACAATATATATATATAGTTTACATATAGTTCGGTTTATAGAAGTTTGACTGTACTAAGTAATCATATTGATATAAGCAACATAACATGGAAAATTTATTCATCCATATCTTTTCTGCTTAATGCTTCAATTGTCTTTAAAAGATTTTGAGATGAAATTTCATTGAAAATATACATCTAATTTTCAAAGAACCGAACTTCTTTGCAAGCACTCGCATTGTCAAAATTCATATAAAATTTAATACATATTTCTTAAATAAATTCTTGAAATATTTCCTACGCAAGTTAAATGCATTTCAAAGATTTTGGATTAATCCGCTGATCTTTATTGGTTTATAATTTGATTGATATTTTTAATTAAACTATAACATGAAATATTACTATATATAAAGTGGTTACAGGAAGCTTACTGCAATACATCAGTGAAAACCGCATTGAAATCGGTTAAGCCGTTTCTGAGATTAACTTGCACTTACAGAAAAGCATTTAAAATTTTATGTATAGCATAGAAAGATATTAATTATAGAATTAGGTACATCTTTATTAATTAATTAATTAAACAATATATTTATTTAGGTATGTATTTAGTATAAAAGTATAAAAGTATTGTATACATATTTATTGCTTATTATTTTTTTAAAGATTTTATTTTTAAGTCTATAAAATTTTCATATATAAAAATAATTAAAAAAAATAATAATAATGTATGTAAAAAAAATTGTGTGTTGTAATTCCACTATCTATTGATCTATGTTATTTTATCCTTGTCTTAATGTAAATACATATGTATATATTAACAAATTAATTATATAATTAATTATTGATGATAATAATTATATATTTATTTATTTTTTAATTTATTATTTATATAATGCATTTAAGTATTGTATCATATGTAACATACTATGTACTACTTATTTCTTGGTGTTACAAGTGTTGTGTACCTATTACTTAACATATACTATATATATGTAACCATATATAATTTTCTTAATGCTCTTTTTCTAAAGGAGGCTTTGATGTATTTTTCAGCAAATATTTAATTAATTAATTATATTAAGAATTGCTTCCCCAATTCCTTTCATATTATTATATTTTTTATTTAAATAGTAAATTTTTATTATATGTGTTTTGTTTACTTGTGAGATTTTTAATATTGCAAGCCCCCCCAAACCAAAAAAAAAAAAACAAAAAAAAAAATATATGTATTGAAAAGAAACTGTGTTTGATCCAATTAAATCTCGATTCTCCCTTATTGATTAAGTGCAAAAAAAAAAAAAAAAAAAAAAATATCAGGGTCCAAAAAAGAAATATGTTGTTAAATGTTTTTTGTTTGCAAATCTCTATCTTTGTTTTCTCCTTTCTATTTTTCTTTCCATCTTTATTTGATGATAATCATTCGTATAGGTCTCGTTCTAAGTGACATTATTGAGAAATATTTTGTATCGCCGACATTACTTCGTGTGGTGCGCGTAGCAAAGGTTGGTCGGGTCTTACGTCTAGTGAAGGGTGCCAAAGGCATACGAACACTCCTATTCGCTTTGGCCATGTCCTTGCCAGCTCTGTTCAATATCTGCCTATTGCTTTTTCTCGTCATGTTCATCTTTGCTATATTCGGGATGTCATTCTTCATGCACGTCAAGGAGAAGAGCGGCATCAATGATGTATACAACTTTAAGACATTCGGTCAAAGTATGATATTGCTGTTTCAGGTAAGTTCATTTTAAGCCACAATTCCAATCGAAACCAAAAAAGCAAAATACGAAAAAAAATCGAAAAAGATAAAGTTTTAGATTTTTTATGGTTTTTCGTTGTCTATTGTTGTTGTCGTTGGGTGATGATTCCATAGGCATCACAAGAATAATCCCAATCACCACCAATTCTCGTTCTACAAACAGACAAACATTTATTGTTTCATACATACATACCATACTATGTAGTATAAGCATATACGTAAATATACTCCATATATAATTTACTTGTGTATAATATAAATACCATACAAACATATGTTACATATAACTTTTGTTGATCTGTATGAACGAGCAAGAGTGTGTAGGTGTCTTGGGATATTTCCAAATTGTCAACTGGAAACATCACAATGTTGATTCAAGCTAAGGTAGTTGTTGGTAAAAGCTAAATTAGTATATTCTATTTCTAATTTCTTGTACTCTTTAGTTAGTAAGCTATTTTTTTGTTAAAAAATGTTCATTTCAAAATTTTTTTAATTCATATTGATAACATAAAAATATGAAGTCGCAGACATTAATCAATCAATAATTAAACAGGGAGATAGACAAACTGATAAGCTCACTGTGCCATGCTATTCATATATGCATAGTTACATATATTTAGGGGTCTTCAAGACTTTAAAAGGTGAAAAAAGCTTTCAAGAAGATATAAAAACAGCATTTCAATTTTCTTAGAACAAAATATTATATCTAAATGAGACTTTCACTGAAAATTAAATTAGAATTCAATTTGATACCATCAACAATTCAATATTATAAGTTGCCAAACATGTAGATAATCAGGAACTACTCATGAAATTTTCTCTTAAACGCTCATATCAGTTGTCAGTTCAAATTTCAGTTTGGAAGAAAATTTTGTTTTGTTATATTCAACAAACACTTTGAAGTTTTATAAATTGACGCAATGAACTCGGCAACAAAATCATGATCCTTGGACATATCGACAGTTTTATGAATACAAACTGTCAGTTTTTTAAAAGAACTGCCGTGATCAAACAGGCTGAGGCATGACGGACTTATTTACATGTAGGCATACTAAGAACTAAAATAAAACAAATAGGTCTATCCATATCAGTCTTCGTTGCTAGTCACAAAATATTGGATCAATAAAAAAGAGGATTCTTTCTGAAGAATAAATTACATTTTATTTTAGCAAGAAATCTTAAACGTCTAAAAATCACTCCAGTACTAAAATATGGGATCAAAGTTGGTCACTTACTAATTAAAAAGTAAAGATTGTATATAATGTAATATTCATATATGATCATCCAAAATCACTTCAACTTTACAGTAAAAAAAAAACGGAAAGAAGGGTATCTTCAACTATGCCGAAGATGTAATACTCTTCACGCATCCCCTAGAAAACGTTTCTTGTATGGGAGCTAGTGGATCCAGTAATCCTAGAATCTGGAAATTTACATGGTTGATGAATATGGATCAGAAACTTATTGTGTCTAAATTTCAGTATAAAAGCACAAAAAATAAAAAAGTTTCTCTAATAAGAATATCAATTTGAGTAGGGAGTGTGTATGGGAGGTAACCCTCTTGATAGTCCGAGGGTCTTAAAAATTTAGTGGCTCATGTATATGGGTCAAACACTTCTATTGTCCAAATTTCAGTTTAATAGTATAAAAACAAAAAAGTTTTTCTAATGAGAATATGAATGTGAGTAAAGGGTTTGTATGAGAAGTACCCTTCCTAGTGGTCCGATTCGGTTGATTCCAACAAAAGTGCTGCGTATGATAAAAAGGAAGCTTCATGCATTTCAGATCTCAAAAACTGAGTGACTAGTTTGCATATATATATATATATATATATAGACAGATAGATAGACGGACGGACGTGGCTAGATTAACTTGTCTCGTCACGCTGATCAAAAATATATATACATTATGGGGTCTACGATGACTCCTTCTTTGCATTGTAAACTTCATGACAAACTTATAATACTATTCACTACGTGAAGAGTATAATGAATAGATTTCCATGGAAATGAAATGCAATAGTATATTAAATGATAAATTGAAATAAGAGTACTGGTGAACTGTTAAAGGGACTAAAGAGTTTGAATTGGGATTCACTGACATTCTGTTGTATATACGTTTTAAATTTTTTTTTTGTATTCTAATTTTGTTATTAATTTTTTGAGTTCTTTTATTGTATTTTATTTAATTTTTTTGTTTGCTGAAATTGAATATTATTATTTTAAAATCTAATTGAGCTCTTTCAACAATTACCAACTATAAGATGATAAGTTTTCCTCAAATAAAAAAAAAAAACAAGAACTCACGAAAGCAAAGACATGCATTAATATCTTTTCTTAAAGATAAAAAAAAAATATGTTAAAGCTCCCTGTAGCAAAAAATACTTTTTGTCTAAACGACTTATACTTACTTATATATGTAGTTCTAAGTACACGTACTACTTCCCTGAATAGAAGAGTCTGAAATGAAGAAAAACTAAAACAAACCTCAAATTGACTTGAGAAAAGGCAAAATAAAATATTCAATCATTTCTTTCAAACCTTCAACTATTGCAAATTATTGTACTATACTACTAAGCTGCACTGTATTGTCGTTCTCTACAGTCAATTGATGACTGTACTAAGAGATACAATAGTTGAACGACAATTTAGTACTTGTACCAAGTACAGTAAAAACACATTAAACAAACATCACCATTTGTTGTATATTGAATTTTCACCTTTTGTAATTTCACATAAACAAAACATACATACTTCCATACAGTAGTACAGTAGAAGTATGTTATGTATGCTCTTCCAATAAATTCGTTTTATTTATATGTACAGTAAAGCCTCCCTTATCTAAACACTCTATACACATAAGTTTTGATTGTCATGTTGCCAGTATTGTTGCATTGCAAATAAAAAATTGAATAAATGTCTGGATTCTGGTTAGATGATTAAAACAAAATAATAATAATAATATATAGGATTTATAAATTTATCTGGTAATCCAAATCGGTACGATCCGTTCTTTGTAATTAAAAAAAAATATAAAAAATTATACCTTCAACCTATCGTAACTAATCTTAGAAGTTATCTAAATATTATTCAAAATATATTATAATTTCTATACAGAGATTGAATTAGTTTATGATATGATTAATGGGCATATAATCATATGTATGTTTACATGTATATTTTCAAAAAATTTTGGATCTTATTTAGGTGTTTAGGCTGCATTGATCAGTTCAAACTAACTAAAAAGATATTAAGTTGGAAAGATCTTTCTTTAAAAAGATTTACGGAAAATAAGAATTCTAATCAATCCTAAATATTTATATACCACATAATGATGTTTTCAATGCAAAATAAAATAATGATTCTCAGTATAGCAACCCATAAAATTAGCAGTTATAACAATGAGTTCAGTTCTTTTCATATTCTATTTACTCATTTGATTCATTTCATCAGTATTACTTCAGACATTTGAGCTGTAAGTACATACATATGAATTACATAGTACAATAATTCAAGTCAGGTTTACTGATCAGTGTTATAAGTGTCTGGATAAACAAAGGATTCACTGTATATATAAAAAAAAGCAAAACAAACTAAATACAAATCATTAAATTCTCTATCTAAATGTTTACTTCTTCATAGATACTTCTTCTACCTATTGTACTTATACTAGATAGACAACAAATCAATTCTTAAAATATTTACAACTACTATAAACCTTTTTTGAGATTAACTTTCGATGAAATTTACTAATCTGTAATCTTGTAATCTCTTCTGTCTCAAACTTTTTTCACTGCCCACACAAAACAAATTCTAACCAAAATCCACATCTAAAAATAAAAATGTATAAATGTCTTCTACTGTGAACTGATCTTCGATACTTCGATTGATTGATGATTGATTGATTTATACATTTAAATCATTGAAATCATTTAATTTACACTCCGTTGACGCGTTCATCAAATACAAACTTCGTATGTGTGTGTTATTGTTGTGTGTATTAAATTTTTAAACTGACATTTGCGCATCTTCGGGATGTCTGATGGATTTTGATTAATCGATTGATCCATTAATTAATTGATTAATCCATTGAACAATAATTATTTACACATGCACACGCACACATACATATGTACATACATGCAGATGTCTACCTCAGCTGGGTGGGATGGCGTGCTAGACGCCATCATCAATGAGGAAGCGTGCGATCCACCCGACAACGACAAGGGCAATCCGGGCAATTGTGGTTCAGCGACAGTCGGCATAACGTTTCTTCTTTCATACTTAGTTATAAGCTTTTTGATAGTTATTAATATGTACATTGCTGTCATTCTCGAGAACTATAGTCAGGCCACAGAAGATGTACAAGAGGGTCTCACCGATGACGATTACGACATGTACTATGAGATCTGGCAGCAATTTGATCCAGAGGGTACACAATATATACGATACGACCAGCTATCGGAGTTTCTTGATGTACTCGAACCGCCGCTGCAGATTCACAAACCGAATAAGTACAAAATCATATCGATGGACATACCCATCTGTCGTGGTGATCTTATGTATTGCGTCGATATATTGGACGCACTGACCAAAGACTTCTTTGCACGCAAGGGCAATCCCATTGAAGAGACGGGCGAAATCGGTGAAATCGCTGCACGTCCGGACACCGAAGGCTATGAGCCGGTATCGTCGACATTATGGCGTCAACGTGAGGAGTATTGTGCCCGGCTTATACAGCATGCATGGCGTAAAACAAAAGTTGGTGATCAAATTGAAGAAATTTGTGATGGCGATGCGCCAGATCCCGACGATGGTGCTGATGCTGATGGTTCCAATGCTCCTGGTGATGATGATGGAAGTGGCAGTGGTGGTGGTGCCGGTGCCGGTGCAGGTGGTACTGGTGATGGTAATGATGAAGATGATGGTGATGGTGGCGGTGGTGCTGTCGGTGATAATAATGGAACTACAGCAAATGAAAATGGTGCTGGTAGTGAAACAAGTATAGATGGACATGCTACCAACGGTGGTGTTGGTGGTAGTGGTGGCGGTGGCGGTGGCGATAATGATGGTGATGCTGGTTCTGGTGGTGGTGGTGGTGGTGGTGTTGGTGGTACTGGTGCTGGTACTGGTGTTAATGGTAATAATAATGCTTGCGTTAGATCTGCTGGTGATAATAATAATAATGCTGATGGTAATGTAAATAGTCCAGATGGCATCATCATTAATGGCGGTGGCGGTGGCGGTGGCGGCGTCGGCGGTGATTGCGCCAGTACACTAAGTCCTGGCTCTGTTAATCCCGGTGCTAACAACAATAATAACATTAACAGTAATAATAATAATACTAATAATAATAATAACAACAACAACAATAACAATATTAACAATAATATTAATAATAATAATAATAATAATAATAATAACAACAACAATAACAACAGTGGTCGACAAACTGCCGTTTTAGTTGAGAGCGATGGGTTCATTACAAAAAATGGTCATAAAGTTGTAATACACTCCCGATCGCCAAGTATAACATCCAGAACGGCAGATGTCTGAGCCAGGCCTCGCCCCCCCCTCCAAGAAGCACGACAAGAGTATTAACAACAACAACAGCAACAACAACAGCAACAACAACAAGAAGGAGAACAATACCAACAACAATGAATAATTTTCTGCAACAACAACTACAACAAAAACAAAAACAACACATGAAGACAACAACAACAATAACAACAACAATAGAATTCATCTACAACAACAACAGCAACAATAACAAAACTACAGCAACAACAATATATATCAATCTAAAAAATTATATATATAATTTTAAATTTAAAAAAAAATTATAATTAAAAAAAAAAAAAATTTTAAATTTCACTTTTGTGTTTTCTAATTTGAATTTTTCGAAATATTTTAACTAATGTTGATGATGATGATGATGATGATGATGATGAATACAATAAAATATTTAATATATTATAATTACATGCATATACCTAATCTGGTCTGATCCGATCGAATCTGATCCAATATGAAAAGCTTGACAAAACTTTAAAAAAAAAATCCAAAAATTTTCATTAAACAAAAACTAAAAATGCAAATAAAAATAATTTGAAAAAAATGCTTCTTTTAAAAACAAAAACCCACAAAAAAATATTCTCATATTTATAATAATAATAAATTCAAATCACATGAGAATAAAATAACTTTGGGACTCACCAAAGCGCTTAAACACCCTTCACACAAGGAACCAGAAACAAAACCAGGAAATTAAAAAACAAATAAAAATTTTTTGAAATTATTTCGACCACTTTAATATACAAATTAAGTGGGAAGTTTTAAGAAATCTTTCATTGAAAACAAAAAACAACTTACTATATAGGCATGCTATAAGTTTTCGTATATACAATTTGCTCAGTCCCGTAGTTGTATGCAAAGGCAGCTGGATTTTATCTACATAACAAGTATAATGCTCTTAGCAAGTAATGATCCATACTTGTAATATTATATTACCTCATAATTATGTCATATAACATAGTATAATTGTTTAGAAGTAAAAGCAAACGGAGTGTCAAAAATTAATAAAAAATTAAATAAAATAAAAATTTGTCCGGTTATTGAAGCTGTCCGCAAAACTTTATGTCTGGTTGTTGTATTGTTACTTGAATGTAAATAAATTTCAGTTTATTAGGAGTCAAGAAATTTCCGCTATCATTAATATGTCAGAACTAATGATGTAATAAGGGCGTTACTTATTACCTATTACAGTTAAATCTCTAGTCGCGGACATTTCTCGTTGTCGGAAAATTTCATTGCAATTGCCCATGAAATATGTTACTGTAACTGACACAGTGGTAACCAAAGTCAATCTGATCAATTTGTTATCAGCCTTCATTATGATTGCCTTGATACTTTTTCTTCTGAAAATTCTAAGCTTCTGCGGACTGAGCACTGAGACTTCAATTTTCACGGTTATAGTCTCCAATTGAATAACTGCTTTTACAAAAATAAATAATGAGAGATTTATGTTTCTTAAGAATCAATCAATAGACAATATACTAAATCAATATAGATGTGTTAAAATATTACATATGTACATATGTGTGAAGGGGGTTGAAAATGGTCTTAAAATGTGACAACAAAAATATGGAAAGTTAACAAAATTTCAAACAAAAATTGCAAAGAAAATGCATATGCAAAAAAATATGGGTAATGAAATGGTAAAAATTTACTTTAAATGAAAATGAAGAAGTTGTGTTTGATTTTTCTGGTTTTCTTTTTTGATAAATGCGAGGAAATTGTTAATATTTAAGTAAATCTAAGTTTTATTTTATTTAATTCTAAAACTCTTTGAATTTTTTCAAAATCTAAAAAAAAAAAAAAATTAAAAAATTTTTATTAAAAATATTAAAATTTTTCATTTTTTATATGTATTTTAAATGCTAAGAAAACATATATAGAAACAACAAATTTATAAGCCATCAATAATACATACATAAACACAAACACACACACACACACACACACACACACACACACACACACATACACATAGACACACTACACTACACCAGGATAATAAAAAAAAATAAATATAAAAATAAAAAATAATATCAAAAATAAAAAGAAAATAAGAAAGAAAGAAAGAAATCTTGGAGTTGGGGCGCATAAAAAGTGCAAAATTAAAAAAAAAAAAAAATTTAATTAAATAAAATGAAATTTAAAAATACACAAACAACAACAACAACAGCAACAACAATAATATTGTAATATAAACAAGAAATGATCAAAAACTATAGAAAAAACAAAAATAAATTAACCAAGCAAAGAAGCAAAAAACCAGAGGAAAGAAAAGGAAAAGAAGTGAAAAAATTATGCAAAAAAAAAAAAAATGAAAAATGAAAATTGTGAATAAAAAAGAAAAGAAAAGAAAATATATATATATATCTATATATAGAACAAATAACAAATTTATGGTGCGAAATGTGTACAAAAACAACTACAACAATAAAAATGAAAAAGATGAGAAAGAAAAAATTCAAAATGAATTTCAATGAAATTTACATTAAAAAAAACATAAACAAACAAATGAATTCTATTTGAAATATTAATAAAAACAATAATAATAAATCGATGTAAGCAAACAAAATTCAAAAAGCAAAGCAGACATTTTTTTTATTTATATTCATTTATTCAAACTTTGTGTACAAAATTTAACTAAAGTAAAACAAAGGATTAAATTAAAACAAAAAACAAAACAAAAAACATATTTAAAAATAAAATCAAGTGGAGTTAAACACCAACAACGAAAGATACAAGGGATAAGCGCTGCAAAATATGGCAAAAGTTCACGTCAATAAAATATTATAATTTAATAAAATAAATGAATAAAAAAAAAAAAAAACCCAAAGCGATAAAATTAAATACACAAGAAAAACTAAAGAACCAAAATCCAAAACAAAACAAAAAATATTTAAAACAATTTTAATCAAAACAAACTAAATTAAACAAAACAAAAAACATATGAGAACAAGCAATGAAGAGAAAGATTTGTGTGTAGAAAAAACAAAAAAACTAAACGGATCAGCAGAGATAAAAAGAACACAAGAATTAAATTAAATATCTAAACCCGCATCAATAAGAGAGGAGCACTCTAGAATATTTCAATTTAAATCATATTTATTTTATATAAGTAACATAATTAATTATTATAATCATGAGTTAAGTTTCTTAATAATTTGTTTTCGTTTGAAAGAACTCAAAGACTTTGGGCAATGATGAATGAATGATAATGGTAATGATGATTTATCGACAAGCATGATAGTGTCAGCATAGGTATAACATGATCACAGTGATAACTGCAAGCAGTCATTGATGAATATGGCAGCACTGATCATTCATTGATCCTAGTGGCAACACTGGCCATTGATGATAGTGATAATACTGATCATTCATTGATCATAGTGGCAGCACTGATCATTCATTGATCCTAGTGGCAGCACTGGCCATTGATTATAGTGGTAGCACTAGCGATTCATTGATCATAGTCATTGAAGCACCTTGTGACATACGAAATTTTTGGTTTTGTTGTTGAGATTAAAAATTCATTTCGTCTTCGTTTGTCACGCAGTCGATAGATTTGAAGGAATGCACTGGACCAACAATTTGATTTTGGATTGTGAAGTTTAAGTGATGAGTTCACTCAACCAATTGTAATTTTGATGGTTAGCAATCATGATGAACCTGAAAAAAAAATATAATTCCACATTATTATAAACGAATCCACTTGGAATATTAAACAAACATTCCTCAAATACATTTGAAATGACAAAATCATTTATAATAAAAAATAAAAATTGATTGATTGATTAAAATATGTCCCTATGCTTTATATGGAAAATTTTATCCACCAATTTCTCATCAACAGCATGGACTTTTCCGATGTTTTAATAGTTTAATAATAATATATAAAATTTGATAGTTTCTGTTATTCAAAAACAAAATATTTTATGTAATTTTGTCAAGATACTTGTTTATGTCGTGAAAGTGTAAGTAACTTCTCGTGTAATATTCCTTTATTGAGTTTACAATATTCTATTTTCCCAAACAAATAAAACACAAAATCCATATTGAGCTCATATCTAAAATATGTTGCTACTCAAGGACACTATAGGATAGTATAGGATAGGATATGATATACAGATCGATAGACACAAATTCAAGAGCACTGAAAGAATTGATAGAATTAATACAATAGATGCCTTAAGAATAAGAAATAATAGTATGAAAGAGGTTGATGTTTTTTCTCAGAAATTTGATTTCTAAGAGAAAATCTTGAAACTAACAGACAATGAAGACTATCTCTCTCTCTCTCTCTCTCTCTCTCTCTCTCTCTCTCTCTCTCTCTAGTAACAATTCTAATGAATCATGTTATATTTCAGGATAAAGAAACAGTAAACTCAGATTCTTTCATATATTCAACTCAGTTTAAGGTGAATTTATTTTTTATTCTTATGAGTGCTCCGAAAATTAATAAGAAAAATAACCGAAAATTAAATGTGAATAACATGAAAATCAGTAGTGATAACTGGAAGAATCGTAAAGAAGGAAGAATAAAAAGAGAAGACTAATATAGTACAATTATAAAATGAGATCCAAGTGATCTATGTATATGAATGAAATGATATGATAAAGACATTATAAACAACACAATATGGAATTGAAACTTAATTAAACACTTTTATTAAATTTTTTTGTTAGTTTTTCTGTTGATTTCAAAGGCTATTTTCATTAATTTGTTGCATTTTTTAATTGGTTCCTTGTTTTTCTAACTTTAAAGAAATATGTTTACATATTGAATAGTTTTAAATAAAAAATTATATTGTATATATTATTGTTTTTTTATTTATTATTATTTTTTTTTTTTTTTTTTTTGTTTCTTATAAAATAAAAACAAAATTTTGACGCTGGCTTTACCTGTTTGGCTTTAAATTTTATTATTATTTTTTTTTAATTTCTTATCTAAATGCTTCAAATTAACTTACTCAAGCTTTTCTTTGTTTTTTCCACATAAAATCGAATACACATGCGCACAGATATAGAAAATATTACATAAATTTACATAAACAAAAATGCTTTGCTTTGCTTACAGCGATTTTTTATAAAATAAATATAAAAATAATTCAAAAAAAAAAAAAATCCATAAACATAATAAGAACAATATATCAAAGAAAGAAAAAGACACAACTAATTTTGAAATTGATGCAAATTTTCATTTTAATTTTTTTTTTTTTTTTTGCATAAAATTTTCATAATCCTTCACAACAAATATGTTGGAATAGAAAAAGATAAAAATGTTGTAAGATTTTTAATAATTTTATTTAAAGTCGAAAATTTTAAAACTCACATTTCATTTGTAAGTAACAGATGTTTCTAAAAATTTGAACATCAACATTCAATAGGAGTCATGTTTGTGACCAGTAGCTGTCCAAATTGGTTTTACAAATGGGTCCCAGAAGCCACTTTAGATATCCTGTTTTATGAACAAACAAATTTATAAAAGAATTTTTCACTTTATGAAGATTTGGGCATACTACTTGGATCACAAAAGTTTACCATGTGAAATAAAATTTTACCTGAAATACCATGAAAATGAGAAAAAATTGGATTTAGTTTTGTAGTCACAGAATTCTAACAAATAATTTATATGGGTTCTATATGTTTTTAGCCAATTCGACATAGGATACTGGACAGGGAAATGTGGAAAGCTTTCTTTAGTACATTCAAACTTTCTGATAAAATATATTGTAATTCTTTTAAATGTATTTCATTTTTAATGTGGTGTGGAATAAAACAAAGAAAAAAAAAAGGAGGAATAGAGATAGATTCCAAATCAATTGATTGATTGATGCATCATAGAATGATATTTCACTTGTATAAATTTAATAAATGGACATTTATTTTCAATACCCACATTCATACAGGTCAACCTGCAATATTTAATTAATTCAATTGAAATCTTAAAGTTAAAAAGAATCCAGTTGGATGATTACCTCAGCCCTCACTTTGCATCATAGATACTTTCACAAATAATGCGAATTACAATTTTTTATAGGAAACCATCATGATGTTAATGTGCGATTTTTGTAGTAATTGTTCTTGTGAAAATTGTGTGAAATTGGCGGCATTAATAACGGTTCTTTCTCTTGAAAAAATTTATACAATAAAACAACTTAATATAATAACCGAATGATTGATTACCATAAGATATAGACATTACCGTCATCTATCGTTAAAACATGAATTCTATAGAAATAAGCATTTTGTATTGTAGCATAATTGAACTAAAAGTAGAGTCAAAAACAATGTACTTTTTATAAAAAAGAAAAAAGATTATTATACAAAAAAATTTGATTATTATACAAAATATTGACAGTTCCAACAAAGTGGATAGCATATAAACATTCTTTATGGAAAAATACATATACATGCCAACTTTCATGCTGATTGGTGAAATTTTGTTGGAGTGAAAAGACGTTAAACAGTTTTTCTCGTCCCATTTTATGTATATGTTATTTGACAACAATGACTTGATTGATTTTAAAATGTCCCTAAGTTTTATATGGAAAATTGTCTCAAGGTTAAAAGTTCTTTATAACAATTAATATTCGATTTCAATGCAGTATCGACACTGACACATTTCTACCAAGTTGTCTGCTTCATCAGTGATTTCTAGTTCAAGTTGCATTAATTCCTTATTAGACATTTCTTGGTTATGTGAAGTTAATAATTCTTGTACTATTATGTCAGTCTCAGCAAGTCCTTCACAATTAGAATCTGTTGCTATATTAGCGATTTCTTGACAAACTGAAGCTGTGTCTGTTCCATCATCATTAACTTGCAAAGTATATTGAACTTCTGTCTTTTTTCTTTTGCACACATTCTGGCCATATTTTGCGCCAAGCACTTCAGTTCATGCAAGATGCTTTAACATCCGCTCAAGAATCTGGAAAACATAAATAATATAATTTGTATTCATTATTGCATTAAAGTTTTTCCAAAATTCTTGCATCGAGTCCATCAGTTGTCAGCTGCTTAATTCTTCTATCTATGTACATATGGTATAAGAAAATGGATGTCCATATAAGTATGAGATCGATAAACTCCGATACCGTTTAACCAATCACCATGAAATTTGGAATATGTATGTCTTTTTTCATGGAGAAGGTTTTTATGCCATTCACTTTGCTGAAACTTGTTACTAGATGGCGCTGCAGAGATCATCTGATCTCCATGAAAATCGACATTTATAAGTATTCGATACCAGAAAATATTTTTATACTAGCCATTTTACTATAGCTTTCCACTAGATTTGCTCATGTTACGACAAAGCTTTACTTCAACTTGATACCAATGGATCACGTTTATTTCATGACAAGAAAAATGATTACAAAAATCATTCACTAACATCATGTAGGGAGTGTAGCAGTGCACGCCGTGCAACTCTAGTAGCTTTTAAAATGTGATGTTACACTTTGATCCATCGGCTCTTTATTATCACTGATGTTCTTTTCGAAACACAAATTTAACGTTTTCCGATAATAAATGTCAATATAGACTGGGTGACTTAAGGGCTGGGTGTAATTTTTAATCCAATGTACATTCAGAAAATGACAAAATCTATATGGTTTTTAAGTGTACATTTCAGTAAATGTTTATAAGCATTCCATTTAAGTATGTGAGTTCAATATTTCGTTGAATAAATGTGCACAATTGTTTTAAATTTTTTTTTTTTTTATCTTTGTTATTTCGTCTTTTCAATTTTACTGACAAAGAAATTTTCCATTTAAGAAATTCACATTTATATGCCTAAAATAATAAAAACACAAAATAAATAATTAAAGTAAAAAACAAAAAAAAAAACTTCAGCTTCTGCTTCTTTCTTATTTTGTTGGCTGTTTAACAAAATTTACAAAAACAACAAAAAAAAATACACACATACACATAACAACAACAACAACAACAACAACAACACAAAAAAAATACGAAAATTTTGAGAAATTAAAAACAAAAAAAAACACAAAAAAAAATACATAAAGAAACAGAAAATTAAATTTGAAAATGAAAACCACAAAATAAAATAAAAAATAAATAAATACTGAGTGCACTCTTAAGAGCGAGGGGTGGGGCGAGATAAAAAATTCAAATACAACAACAACAGCTATTACAAAAAAAAAAAACAACAAACATTTTTAACGAATTAAAAAATAAAAAATGTAAAAATATAAAGAAATAAAATATTATTGTAAAATATTTATAATAGAAAAAATATAAACAAAATAAAATCAATCCAAATTAAATAAAACAAAATAAAATAAAAGTGGAATTAATTAACGTAATAAAAAAAAAAATTATGAATCAAATATTAAGATACTTACAAAGGAAAGACCAACAACAAATATATATATATATTTATATATATATATAATGTGCCGCAATAAAATAAATTATATTAAAAGAAGAAGAAACACGCGCATCATTGCCATTAGTAAAAACAATTTAAGATGTTTATAAAAAAAATAAAACAAAATATATAATTAAAACAACAATAATTTTACTTATGTGTTTTGGATCACTATGCAATAAGATAAAAAAATAAATAAAAATAAAAAATAAAAGCAAGCAGCAAAATACAAAAAAAAAAAAAAAAAAAATTAACTAAATTGGATAATGGAAACAATATATGAAAATGGAAACTGTAAAATGGAAGTGAGACAAATATTTTTTTTTTTTTTTGTATTACTAAAATGTCTAGTGTTGGTCATGCTGACTTTTTTTGCCAGCACTGTAAACCAATAAATGCGCTTATTTTCTTATTGTCACAACAAACAAAACTAAAAACCAAGTTTAATAAGAATTTTTCAATATTTTTTACACTTAAACTCACATACACACACACACACACACATCACTACATATTTATCTAAACGGGGATGTCCTGAAATTCAAGCAACAATTACAATTTTAAATTAATTAAATGCTTACAATTTGGGACACCCTAAAAGACATTTCTCGACTTTTCTTTTCTTCTTTTGTTTTGTATTTGTATAATAATATTTTTTAAAATATACGCCTGAAAGTATGCACCACAAATGCATACATAATCTTATAAAGTATTTCCCCTCATGACTCCAACACACATACACACACACACACACACTACAGTGTATACAAAAAATTATCGCATGACATGAATAAAGAAAAATGCAATTCATTTCAAACACAACTTTAAGCAATTAAACAATAAAAACAAAAGAAAATAATTTATAAAAAACAAAAAATTTATATTAAATAATAATAAAAACAACAACAACAAAAAAACATAAATAATTATTAATTAATAATATTAAAATTTTATAGCTTAAGAAAATAGAAAACTTAACAAAAAAAAACAAAAACAAATAAAAAAAAAAGAAAAGCATAAAGTTAATATTTTTTTTAAATTAATTGTATAAAAACAAAACAAAAGAAACAAAAAAAAAAAAAAAAATAATACAAAATAAATCAAAAATCATCTGAAGAGAGAACAGAAAAATATATAAATTAATCAAATTAAAATAAAAGAAAAGAAAAAGAAAATACAATAATATAATGAAACGCTCTTTCTTGTTAACATTCAACTTTAGCTTTATACTCGTACAACATTGTAAAATATACATAAAAAAAAACAAAACAAAACAAAAAATTAGTTAATTATAATATATAATAATAAATAAAAAAAAAATAGAAAAGAAACTTATTAATTTAGGCAAATTAATAAATGAAAAAAAAAAAACCAACAAAATATAGTAAATTTAATACAATAAATTTAATAAATGAAAAAATAGAAGAGAAATAAATCCAACAAGATAATAAATAACATATATATATATATATATGAATTAATATAATAATATATATAAAAAAAAGAATGTGAAAATAAAATAATAAAAATTATTTATATTAAGTTAAGCCAGTTATGACAGGCATTTTATGCAAAGACATACAAAATGCTGATAATGATGATGATAATATTAATTTATTAGCTAAAAAAATTAAAAAATAAAAAAAAACCAAATACTGCATAATGCAATAAAAACAATTTATATATGCAAATTAATAATATTTATATACTAATAATAATAGAAACTATTGGGTTGTTACAAAAGTCATTTCATTTTCAGGTGATAAAACAAAATGACTCTTGTACCATCACCAAACACAATCACAGCCCAATATTTAGTTAATCAAAATTCTACTAAAGAAATAAATTTAATATTCTAAATCGTAGTACTGCATAATTTTATATACTTCTTATATATATTATAAATATAGAAATATCTAATTGTTTTCTGTTTCTATTTTTATTTTGATTTTGATTTTATTTATTTTTTTTTTATTTTTTTATTGTTTTTTATTTTATCTTATTTTATTTTATTTATTCACATATCCATATTACCAACACACATTTATCTACATTATGTATTTATAATTTTCATAAGTCATCATTGTTTCTCTTCTTGTTTTTTGATAGCAAACAATTTTTTTATTTATAATTGAAAACTTTTATGCAACACTGTATTAATTTAATACCGAATACTAACACTAACAACAACAACAACTACATGAAAGAGGTGGACGCTTCATTAAATTTTTACTTACAATATGATGACGACGAAAGTAAAGAAAAAGATTCGAAAATATACATAGCAGAAATTTCAGATCAACAGATTAACTTTCAACATGAAATTATCTGTAAAAATTTGTGAGATTTGTGTTCAATTCTCATAAAAATCAAACCCAATTTTCGATATAAACTATTAATATTTCAAAATATTCTAAGAATGCAAAAATATTTCACTTTACATTTCTGCTTTTGTCTCGTACTGTATGTACAGTTTTTTATTCGCATTCGCTGCTTTAAAGGCTTCAAACGCTTGCATGCCGCCGAAATTGCAACAAACACAAATACACATGCACTTACACATACATAACAATATCTTCGCAGACACATACACTTATAGTTATCGCTTAGTGATGATTATTTAAATAGCATCGCCCGAAATGATGAACGTTATACGAGCATACTACATAATTGCTCGACTAGTCTATTTAAAAACCAAAAAGAAGGGTATCTTTGACTATGCCAAAGATGTAATACTCTTCCAGCATTCCCTAGAAAACGTTTTTTGTATGAGAGACAGACAGGCATACGGACATGGCTAGATCAGCTCATCAAAAATATATATAGTTTATGGGATCTACGATGTCGCCTTCTATGTATTACAAACTTCATGACAAACTTAGACTACTATTGACCACGTGAAGAGTATAAAAAAAGTTGTAAATTAATAATGGGCAGGGCAGTTTGATGTTGATGAGTTGTTTGTTGTGTCTGGTTCTCCATCGAACAAAAAAACAAAAAAATCATTTCGTTGTATCATACTAATAATATATTTCTTTGGGTAGAATTTTAGATAGATATTCAAAGAATAACAGATGTCTTTTTGATTTTATAGAGACGACAGTTCAAGAATACAATAATAAGTATAAACATAGAAGATCTTTCGTTTTTCTACAAGGGATTATATTATTTGAGTGTTTACAATTGAACTTTTGATGAGAAGTCGAACTATGAAACTTTCAGAGACTTGCATGTCCGTATTTACTCCAATCTAGCCTACATTGATCCGCATATCAATTTATATATATGTAAATGTTGCATTACTTTGCAATGTCCTGTTAAGAAACCTAAGCCTATGTGGATACCTTTCCGCATCAAGTACAGTAGTTCTTGTTTTCTCTAGAAAGATTTAATTGACATGAAATTTTCGGTTACTCTAATATTCTGAGCGTCTAAACAATAACAGTACGATTTGTTATCATTCAAGACATTGATTGAATTTAATTTGTATAGAAATACAAGGCAGCCTGGAGAATAACTCTGGTCCAATGAAGACGTTAGCAGGTGCTTTCCTGTGAGTTCATCAGCTTCATCATTCCCAAAATGCCTACAATGTCAATAATAATAATTTAGCAATCTTAAAAACTAAGTACTACGTTGAATTAGAAGTTTCTTTAGTTGTGACCTGTAGGTGCTTTTGTATGTTGTGTGTTCCTCCCATGGTTATGGGGCAGGGAAGTCATTCCGATGTAGGCGCTTGTGGCTGCTTATCTGAGGTCTCTGTGGATGTTCGTGTTGGATATGTAAGACAAAAAGCTCAGAGGATGCTATTCAAATGAACACCACTATATATAGTATATGCTTACAAATACAGTATCATTACTAAACAGCCTTATCAATATTATAACATACACCTTTCTGTTTTTTGTTTTTTGATATATTGTATTTTTCTATGCATTAAATAATTTTCTATTATTATAAAGAAAATGTCGATTATTTCCAAAAAAAATGTGAGTTATAATTCTCTTGCTGGAAAAAGAAAAGTCACAAATAATCTTTTTTATTTTTTAAATTTATTTACAAAATAATCATAATGATGCTAATGATATATTATTTCTTAGATTAAATCTGAAACCAAAAACAATATTGAATGCTTAAACAAAAAAAAAAAAACAAAAACAATTTTCCATCCAAATAATAAGAAATAAAAAATGATTTATGAGAACAGGAAGAAGGAAACCACAAGAGAAAATTATAAATTTTGCTTAAAATTAAGAAAACAATTTATTGGACAGCAAAACAAACAGAAAAAAAGAAAATAAAAAAACCAAAATAATTAAATGATAAACAAGACAAGAAAACCAAAAAAGAAAATTACTTACAAAAATAGACTGAAAACTGATTTAAAACATATAAAGATTATAAAGAAAATAAATAAACCTAAAAAATTAAATAAGCAACAAGACGCAAAACTATTGAACATGATAAATTATTCTAAAATAGAAATAATTTTATAAAAATAAAAAATTTAAAACAAAAGACTCACAAATAATACTCACTCATCTATATATATATATATATAACTAAATACAAGCACACACACACACACATACACACACACACACACATATATACCTGCATATATGCATATATCTTTATCCACATATGTACATAGATTCCTTATACATCCAAACATACATAACTGCTCAGTGGACTAAATCTTCGTTAACGTTATCGTTTACGAGAGTTTTGCGAGACTTTTGCAGACAAAACTATCGCACCCGGAACCGAATATAATCCGATTATGAATCATATGTCGCTCAGTTTCAGTTCAACAGCAAAACTATCATTTACGACACTCGCAAAAGGTATCAATAGAGAGCCTTTTTCCGAGCCATTTCTGATATATTTTGTCGTCTCTCTTACGTATTATTTTGTAATTGTCATATTTATGCTCGCAAAATTATCGTTCGTGTCGAGTACCAGTGAAACCATTTGTCGTCTCTATTGCCTATTGTTTCTTAAACATCGTATTTCTACGAACAAAACGCTCATTATTGAGCCCATTTGCATAAAATAGTTTTGGTGAAACTCCGCTCAACAAACGCTGTTTGGTCCACTGTGTCAGTATTACTACATACACTGACACACAATATATACACAACAACAACAACAACAACAACAACAACAACAACAACAACAAGTAAATGCTTATCCAGGACAATGATTTTGTAGGAGAATAATCTCACTTACTACTTACATAATTAATTGATTATTATTATTGTAATTAGTCAAAAAATTAAATTCAATAAAAACATTTAACAAAAAGCAAAAAAAAAACAAAAAAAAAAACGACAAAAAAATTAAAAAAAAAAATTCAATAAAATTATTAAAATTAAAAATAAATTTAACAAATGTACTATGAGAGAGTGGAGATAACAAAGAAGAAAGAACTAACCTAAATACATAATTATGTGGATTAAGATTATGTACGTAGTAGTACAATGAAATGAAATCAATGTCAATATCAATGTCAAAAGAAGGACTTGATTTCATTGATTTTACATGATGCACATATGTTTGCCTGCCATTTTATTAGCGCCCGCATCTGCCTTTTTCACAAAATAACAAAAAAATAAATAAAGTGAATCTACTTAGAAAATATAATAAATTATTGAAATATTGATATATTGAAAATTTTAAATTTAAAATCGTTCGTCATTAATATTTTTCAATAATTTTTTTTTTTTTAATTTACATATAACATCAACAAAACCCAAAACCGAAACATTAACATTATATTTTTTTTTTTTTTTTCTTTTATTTTCATCATGTGCCTCTCTGTCTCTCTGTATGTATTATGTCTCCTTATGCGTTGTGATCCTATCTCGTTTACTTAATTTTATAATATTTTTATATCATAACTTAAATATTATTTTCGATTCAATCGAATATTACAAATACCCTTCAATATCTTTTGGGTGTACTGAGGTGGGGTCAAGAGAGTTTAGCTGCTTACCGCATGGACAAATCAATGAATTTTTTAAATTTGAATCATCATCATATATTCATGCTATAAAGTTAAGGTAAGCAATCCTTTATCCCCAATTCATTATCTCTTATCTTAATGTTAAGCATTCTATCAAAATAAAGAAATGAAAATAATAAGCAATATTGGAAATACCTGGTGACTACTACTCTATAAATATATCCAAGTAAAATAAAATCTAACTCAAATAAATTTTTAGACTCATATACTACTATACTACTACTTCTTACTATACATAGTATAGTTGGTATATGATATAAGTACATATTCTTTGCATAGAAGTTTTGGGATTTTTAAGAAATACTAACAATAGAAAGAAGAAAGGGATTACTAAGAACGAACAAACAAACAATAAATATCAATTATCCCAAATGATTACTTACTTCAAATATCAATAAAAGTTGTAGTAAATTTTTCAAAAATCCTGAATGTGTATGAAGGGTATATTGAATATGTAATTGTACCATATCTTGTCATATGAATATTGACACTATTGTTCTATGTGTGTGTCCCTCATTCCATTCTGTTTTTGATTCTTAAAAATCAATTTATATTATACGAAAGTATTTTTGTCATATTCGCCTCACAGCCTGATGTTGTTAGACTTGCTTGATTTGATGCACTAATTTCATTTAAACATTTTAATTTGTGTCAATTCAATTCGATTTAATTTCCAATTTAGTTTTAAACAGTTTTTGAGCAACTCTATGGAATAGCAACTTCCCCGGCTATATTAGAGGTTCATACTGTAAAGCCTGCTTTGCTCCAACACATAATGGGTTCTTTTTTTCTATTACTATCTATCTTTTCAAAACTTAACTCTTAACTTAAATAGAATAATATAAAAAAAAAAAAATCTCAATCAATTAAAAGCCACGCAGATGATGTTTACTAGATAGAATACATTAAATCAAAATTTAACTAAGAATTGGCAATATATTTTTTATTCAAATTAATTTTATAGATATTCTAAATATTTTTTCACTTAGTATTACGAAGAAATAAATTAATCTAAATATTATCTGAATTTGGCATATTAATCAAGCAAATAAACATCATCATAAACTTCTATTAGCAATAAATAAATTAATTAATTAATTCTCAAAAACATTTTATATATATATATATTTATATATATATATATATATTTATATAATTAATAAGTGTTTTGTTTGTTTTAGTTTTAAAGTATTTTCATCATTTTAATTTTTGTTTTTTTTTTTTTTTTTTGTTTTAATTTTTTTCATATAAAATTCATCACAAAAAACAAAAAAAAAAACTAAACTAATAAAAAAAATAAAAATAAAAAAATTGAAATAAATGATTCGACTAGTATATGAGAACCATACCCTATACCCAACCAGAGACTTACAGCGATTCAAAGATTTACATTAAAAGAATAGTAAAATTTAATTGATAATATTTTTTTTTTTTTTTATATAAGTTTCTTCAAATGTTAATGAATATAAAATAAAAGAAAATATGTGCCTCGAACAAATGAAATTGAAATCAGATTTATAGTTTAATAGATCAGATCATAATTCATAGGATATCCTTATACATTATCAATCGTACTATATGTATAGATACTCAAAACCACACACACACACACACACACACACATACACACGCATACACACATTTAGCTCTTGTATTGGATTCATTGGATTTGAAGACGCTTTAAATTTATTGTAAAAAAAAAAATATTAAAAAATGATGGATCTCTAGTTTTGGAGATATTGAAGAAAAACAACAACAACAACAACACAAAGAACAGAAATTTAAAAGTTTATGAATGAACAACCGCCTCTAGATTGAAATAAACATATCGCATATCGATTTGGACAACCGATTTACCTGAATCTGAACAGATTGGTTGCATTATTTATGTTTGACATTTTTATTATATTTTATGCCATATGTTTCAACGAGTATTTCAAGAAAGAGGGAAAGGAGGAGTACGAGGAGCTGGTGCTGGTGGTGTGGGGTTTATATACTGTTATTGTTATATCTTGTGATGACTTATTCCACTCCTTTAAGGATCTAACATACATTTGCACAAATTTTATATGTATGCACCTATTTTCACATATATAGTACCTACTAACTTACATACTTACATGTATTTATTTACATTTACATTTACATTTACATTTACATTTTATGTGGGCCAGGGTATAGGGTATATACAATAGTATATGAAATATAGAGAATCAATGAAGATAAGAAGTTTATTAAATATACATGCATATATATAATTTTTTTTTTTAAGAACATACATATAATAAAAATAAATAAATATATAATAAAATAATTTCTTTTTTTTACCTAAACAAAACAGAAACAAAATAATTAAATATATATATTTAAAATTTAACGAAAAATAATAATAATAATTTAATAATGCCTGAAATAGAATATTATTGTATGCAAGAAAACAAATAAAAATATAAAAATAATTAAACTATTTCATACCCATGAAAATGCACAATGACATTTAACTGAAACAAAAGCAAAAAACAAAAAAAAAACAAAAAAAAATTATACAAATAAATTAATTAAAATTTAAAAACAACAAAACGTAAGGAAACAAAACCAAAACGCATTCAAAATCGATAGAAAAATAAAGAAAAATAATAATAATAATAATAATAAAATAGTAAAACTTTTTTTATTTACATTAACTATAAATAATTAATGCTTTTTTAGTTTTCCAGAATTGCGTATTTATATTAATTAAAAAAATATATATATAAAAAGAAATGAACAAAAAAAAAAATAAAAAAACAATATAAGAAAAACAAAAATTTTATATAAATATATATATATATATACATATATATATACAGATATAGGTATATATATATATGAATTTATATATATACAAACACACACACAT
>JBANCV010000074.1:0-100204 GCA_037040105.1 Amiota albilabris | reverse complement strand
ATATATATATATATAAATGTATATATATATATGTATATATACAATATCTATAAATATATATTTTGCTTCTTTTTTTTTTTATTAATGTATACATATATAAATAAAGCTTATTTTCAAAAACAAAAAAAAAAAAAAAAACAAAAAAAAAAAATATAAAAAACCAAAAAAAAAACAAACAATTATTGGTAATATCAGATCAGATCAGATCAACGTTTTGCCGCTTACAAAGAGAAAGACCCGCTCGCGTTGGTAGTCAACTCAAAACTGATGTCGCGCTAGCCAACGATTGTCGTCGTCGTCGTACCAGCTAAAGAAATACTTTGCCTTTGCCTTGCTTTGCTTTGCAATGCTTTACTCGCAACTCAACTCAATTTAACTCAACTGAACTCAACTAAACAGAACTGAACATAGAAAGCAACACAGCTGCAGGTGAGTAGTGAGTAGAGAGCAGCAAAGAGGCAGCATAGACAATAAGACCGAGAGGCAACAGAGCAGTGAGACAAGAGCAACAGAGCAAAAAAAACAAAAGCAACATTGGAGACAAACAAGAAGACAACAACAATAACAACAAAAACACCATCAAAGACGCCAACAACAATAAACGGACAATAATATCAAAATTAGGCCAAGCAGGCAGGCAGAAGGCAACAACAGATCAGCAGAATAGCAGCCAACAGGCGTGAGTGCAGGCAGATACATTTGTATATAGTATATAGATGAGAAAATCATATACAACACTATACTATTCATATGTACATAGTTATGAATACATTATGTACACTGTTATATATAAATATATTCTTTATGTATGTATATATTTATTATGTAATTTAAATTGGTATGATCTGATTCAATTCAACTGTTTCGACCCGCATTTGTAACATACATTATTCATTCAAACTCCGCTAAAAAGTTTTCATACAGTTTGAAATCCCTACTTGGAGATACACAGAAGTACATATGTATTAATTTTTAGAACATAGTTCTGATTATGCAGTAGTAATTCGATAATCTATCCGACTACTCTTTGATCCAAAAATCCATTAATCCAAGTGGTTATTTCAATAGCATTGACCGAAAAACGAGGGCAATTTGAAAAGTGTTAGTAAGTGTCTTTAAATGAAACAATGCTTCTGTCAACTACCATCTCTAAATAGACGCTCAGGTCACCCAAAAAGCTTCGATAAAATTTATGGAATGATGTTGCTCGATCGGAGAATGAATCTGCGTGAGGTGGCAAGGCTCAACTGAGCGGATAAATCACATTTCCCCTGAATATTTGATATTTGGACATGATAAAGCTAACCGCTGCGACTGCTCACAATCGATCATAAACGCAACTGTGTGGCCACTTCAAAGGAGTTATTGTGCGATAATCAAACGCAATCCGAATGAGTTTTTGCGCCGTTTCGTAATCGTGGACGATACATGGATGCATAACAACTAATGAACAGGCAAAGCAGTAAACTTTTTCAGGTGAATATGTAGCAAAGAAGTCCAAGTTGGATCTGTAGGGAAGTTTTTTTGGGATGCACGGGGTGTCATTTGACGAAAAAAGTAGTCTTTCAACATGAAAATGCACGAGTACACACGAGTCTCAATAGCAAAAATCCATAAATTAAACTACGACCTGATACCCCATCCAGCATACTCTCCAGATTTAGGCACAATGCGACTATTTGCTAATGCCAAACATGAAGAAATGAATCGGTAATAAATGATTTGGATACAACAAAAATTGGAAAAACTCTGGACAAAATGTATCGAGCTAAAATAAAACTACGCTTTTTTACCGAAAAATAAATATCTTATAATCAAAAAACTACTGACTTATCAAACTGCCCTCGTAATTTATCCGGATTGCATATGACAAAATGTTGTATAAAAAGTCACTTCTATGTCTTATGCAATAAATATATAGTACAAAGATTACGGCAAGGCACTGAAATCATTTACATGAAAAGGTGTATGTATATATTATCATCAAACATTTTTGAGGAACTCATTTAAGCTTGAATGTCAAAAATATGCAATATAAATTGATTCTCTAAGGATGATATACCATTGGCTCATCCTTTAACAAAACATAAATCCTAGATAGCAACAAGAACAAACAAGTAGAGTGGATTTTTTAAGAGAACTTGTTCAAAACAAAAATGATTTAAAAGAATAGATTAAAGAAAACTGATATACTGACCATGAAGAAAGTATAAACTATTGTCAGCGCTTAACGTAATTATTTAAACAAAGGCCCAATGGCAAAGGAAGAAACTGCGAAGGAAAAAATTGTACAACTGATTGATTTCAGAAATGATGCATTTTGCGTAGCAGTAATCTGAATATTTCAATAATATGAATTAGGTTTGCAATCATTAAATTGGATTACTGAATTACTACTGTACATTGTTATCTAGGTATAAAGCTATCATTACGGATAAATTACCTAGACGCAATTGCTTCAATAACCAGACAAAAATGCAGCGACGTTCAGAGTCCGGTTATATAACATTTTATTGTAATAAACCTATATAGTAACATAAATGGGTATGATCCGATCCTATCGAGCAATAACTTGTCTATCCATATAAGGATAGTAGTTTCTAGAACAAAGTTCCGATGTCACGAAAATTACATACTGTTAATTATTTATACTAAGTATTAAGTATACGTATGTATATTTTTCATGTAAATTAAATTGGTATAAGCTTAAATTTCCGGCAACCCATTTTTATCAAGTTGAACTAAATACTTCCTAAGAAATTTGAAGTTTGAGTTAATACTCGTAGCTCGTAATGCATTTATCCCAACGTTGAATACATGTTTGGAAGCATTTCTGGAAAGCTTCTTTCGGAAGGGTTTCAGCTGATCTGTCGTGGCCATCTCAATGGCAGAAATGGTGTTAAAACACATTAGATTAATTTTTGGGAAGAGTTAGAAGACGTATGTTGCTAAATCTGGTAAGCAATGTGGATATGGACAGACAGAAAGACTTTTAGCCGCCAAAAAATCACGAATCAAAAACGACTTGTGGTATGGCCCATTCCCGCGATGAAGAAGAAAGGCATTGACCCATTTTTCAGGTCTCTTTATTCGCACATCGTTTTGCAAATATTCCAGTAACGCGAACTCTGCCCTCACAATCGACAAAAAAAATGACCACAACCTTGATATTTGACTTTAAATGACATACCTTTTAAGGGCGAAGTGAAGTCCGGATCGGTATGAACGCGATATTTAAAGGCTGTGCAAACTGAAACACTATCAAAATTTTCACGACAGACACGTAAACACGACCTCACTATAGCGGCTCTAGAAACTGACTGACAAGGCAGAACGTTTTCAAACTTATCATTGCCTGTCTCAACACATAACACACTTGTTGAAATTGGTATGATCCAACTGTTTTCAAACAGCGCAACTAAAATGAGATTTGAAAAAACCAATAGTAAATACAAAGATGTTATCAGTCTAGACTATAAAATAATATTACTAATATTGACTAATAGAATAGAATAACAATTTCTTGACCAAAGATTCGATTTTCATATATACATTGATTGGCACAAGTCAATGAATGGTTTATAGGATGCAGTGTCTTCTTTCATACAATGTAAATATCACGAAAAAGCGATAAAACTTTTAACTGTTAAGTGCGCAAAGTTTTCTTTATAAAATAAGATTGCACGAAAGAATTCGATTACAGACAAACTTCCAGTTAGCGGGTGGCGATGAAGAATATAATGCCATGTTATTGCTGATGGATTCCTCATTCTAATTAACGTGGCTAGACTGAAATGTGATGCTAACATTCGCTGGAGCCTGAAAAGCAGACAAAAGCTCGGGTTCATTCAAAGTAAAAAGTCTTTTGCGGACTAAATGTTAGCTCTTGCGGACGACTATTTGGGAACCAATGATGTGGAGGATGGATTACACGACAATTTTTGAGTTCATAATAACAAAACTCATGATCATAATAAAGTTTAAAACAAAGGAAAATCTCTCTACAGTTAAGAAAAATATAACAATTACTATCCTACATATATTCTGCCAAATTTCCTAATTTAATGAAAACATAATTCTATAACTCGAAGTCTTCACAAGTGTTTTTTTTTTTTTTTTGTTTTTTGGTGTGGTATGGTGACTAGAGGTATGGAAGTGCGTATGACTTTTAAAGATCACACCATAGAAATAGACATAGTGATTACGTCGAAATTGAAAGTTTAATAACTTTTGGTACAATTGGAAGAAATTGTTTTTCATACATTGTTTTTAAAAGTCATATCTGATATGACAGATATTGTTTTAATATATTTTGATCCTAAATAGGACTTTAGTTCGAGTTGGGAAATTTAAAATATTCGGTTAAGTCGAAATTAGAAACTTTTCATCTTAATTTAGCCGCTGTTAATCTATATTCTTGCCACTTTCTACTTAATCGCAACTGTTGCTCAAAAACGAGTTCTTCTGTTTCTCTTGTAAATAGTGTCATCTTTTATTCTTTCTTTCTTCCTTTCTACGCTAGAGTGACAAAAGCAAATGCGTTACTAGACCTGTTGCAACTACGAGAATAGAACGACAGAAGAACAACTCAGCTTGTAAGACGTAATGACGACACTATAGTGGTCCAGACCACGTATTTACCAGCTAAAGTCACAACAAACAACAACAGCAACAGCACCCAGTTAAAGTGCTTTCGTCCGTTACTTCATCAGTTGCCATAAAACCTACTCACTAACTCATTTCCAACACAGAATTATCAAATGAATGTAAGTAGCATATGCATGTGTATAAATATATTGTATTATATAGTACAGTAAATATGCATATGGAAGGAACAGTTAACCACAAACGGGAATATGCATAAGAGTAAAATAGACTTAAGACTGACTTAATGAGAGAAAGCAACAAATGCAAGAGAGCATCAACAAGTTGACTGCACTGGACTGGACTTAACATTATTATAAATAAGAAGAAATTATTTTGACATAGACAGCAGCAGTATAGGGAGGCATGATTACAAAAGCGGGTTCGCGTTCACCTTTCGTTATCAAACAGTAGCCTCTTAACACCGATTATATTCTACATCGAAAAATATTGCGTTTTTGTGGATAACCGGAAAGTACCTACATATCTATGTATGTTGTTAACATACCCAAAGATCAAAGACCCACAAACATTAAATGGAACTCTGACCAGCTCATCGAAACGAAAATATTGGATTGCACCATAAGTAATGTTGCCTTTTTAGATGATTTGCAGGAGCGTGAGGAGTGTTTAACAATTATGTATTGACTGTTGTTTTCGATGACCTTCTTCCATCTAACGGACAACTTCTTAGTCTTCCTGTTTTAAAACTCGCCCTTCCCCAGAAACCCTTCTCATGATGCTGTTTGAAGATTGCTTCGGAAGCAAATGTTCTATCATTTAAAATAGAGTTGTAATGAAGAACATTTTAGAGGAGGGATGTAATAAAGAAGAACAAAAAATGCACCTATTGGTAATTGAAATTAATAACAGAAAAATTACACTAACTATTTCTCAAGGGTTCGTATACTACTTCTTCTTCTGCCGCAGAATTTACAAAACGTAAGTCCACCTCAGTTGAATGTCCGTGAAAAGAATTGCGAATGCGTAGCCAGAGGTACAATTTCTTGCGGATGTTCCGCAGGCGAAGATCAATAACAACAATAATTCAATGCAAAAAGTTTTGCGAGAAAGAAAATAAAGGATGGCATTGTATGGTGTATGTAGCTTCACATCTCAACCAAGCTCCAAAATTTGTTTCCAAGTGACAAAACTTGTATGTGGTCTCATAATGGCGTGACTTTTCTATGAAAGGGGAACACTTTAATTTCTATAGCCACTCATTATAAGCATTGGAATAGATAATTTTGTTTCATGAAAGTAGCTTAGAGAAGACTAATCTCATCTAATTTCACCATTGCCTTTTTGTGCTGGGTGTCTTTCATGGAAATATCACACCACAGTTCTCCATGTGCAAGCAACAAATTTAAAGGAAAGCATCTATGTAAAATTTGATTGTACTCTTAACTGAAAGTATCAGCTTTAAAATGTGTGCGAAATAATGTCTCCTCAGATAAAAAATAACATATTTTTGCATATTCTGTCTTTTTAAAAACTTTTTTTTTTTCTAGAATTTTGGTTGTAAACTCATTTCACAAAGTGTACGGTGTTCTCGGTAGACGAGCCTTAAAAGTTTATCACATATATATAAATACTTAGTACAAACTATTACTAGCACGTTCACTCCTTTACTTTTTAATCTTAAGCAACTGGAGAGCGGCGCCTTTGGGTGAAGCAATAAGTACGACAAAAATGATAACAATAAATAAAGCAAACAAGGGAAAATACAAATGGAAAATTGCAATAAGATCAAGTGAGAGTGAGAGTGAGAGTGAGAGTGTCTACGACACTAGACCCCGATAGTAAACATCGAAATTGTTGGTTCACCTAAGATCTTGTTTGGAAGAAATGTCGGAGATTTAGTATTTCGTAGCTTTTTCATTTATAAACAAACAAGAGTAAAAATATGTCGATCAGAAAAATATTATTTTTATTAGAAGATGTGATGGTTGAGTGCAACCTAAAGTCAATACAATAATATGTATAACTTTTTTGTAGGAACAAAGTCTAACGTCATCTTTTGACTTTTCCGCCACCCATTGTGAGAAGGCTTAAATTTTAATGACTTGGTTGGGGTCCTCCACATTGGAGGCCAGTTAAAATATCGCTTGACAGATTCCTCTTGCAATGCTGATCATGACAATATTTACATACATAACATACGTATATATTGGGTTGGTGGCAAGGCAACTTCTGAAAATGTTAATTGCTAGATTTAAAAAATATCTCTGTAAGTATTAATCCGTTCTGGGAATGCAAAACAAGTGATTATTCAATTAGCTGTTTATGTGAGAAGAAAGCCAGAAAGAAAGATATCTTCGACCATACCGAAGATGTAATACTCTTAATACAACCCCTAGAAAACATTGAAATTTTGTGGCTTATGTATATTATACTTCCAATTTTCAAATTCCAGTTCAATAGCAGGAAAAACAAAAAAGTTTTTCTAATAAGCACATGGATTTCAGTAGGGGATTTGTAGGGGAGGTAGCCCTTCTCGTAGTGGTCCGATTCGGCTGATTTAAAAAAATTTGCGTATGGTAAAAAGAAAGCTCTCAGCTCTCTAACTCAAAAACTGAGGGACGGGCATGGCTAGATCAATTCGTCTCATCGCACTGATCAAGAATATATATACTTTATGTGATCTACGATGTCTCCTTCTTTGCATTTCAAACTTAATGACAAACTTACTAAGTGAATATGGAGAAGGTACTTTATCAGTTAAAATATGGTTTGCGCGATTTCACCCAGGAAATTCCAATGACAAAGACAAGTTTCGGTCTGGTCGGCTTTGCACCGAAAAAGTGTACCAAATTATTGACGAAGTGGAGAATGACCGGCTTATAAGTACTTGTAACATCGCTACGGATGCCATCTACCATACAACAGTTTCAGATCATTTAAAAAATTAATGTTTAAGTAGCACACATTTTGACAGAAAAAAAATCTCAATATTTGCCATTTAATTTGCGAAATGTTACTGAAACGGAATGATTTGCAAACTTTTCTGTCCCAAATTGATAACTGGCGAATAAAAATGGGTAACATGCGACAATAATGTGCGAAAAAGGTCATTTTCTAAACATGATGAGTATTGCGCCAGTTTTTTTTTATCAGAAACCCCAGCATTTCTACAAAGAAGGGATTTTGGTTTTCATCGAAAGATGATAAGAGGAATAAATAACAATAGAAAATATTGAAATGAAATAAAGTTGCTTTGTTATATGAAAATACATATACGGTAGTTATATTTCTACCAACCCAAGTATATATATTTTTATAGAAAAATACGATTAAAAAAGAAGAAAACTGTTTTTCTATTCCTTTGCACCAATGTCATCATGACTTTAATGTCTTGATTGGTATTAAATGATTATTTTTTATTACAATTAATTACAGTACTAAATTCAAAAAAACAGATGTTTGTAGATGGGAAAATCAAGCAAGAGAAACAAATGGGCTGAAGGCCATTGCTAGAATTATTAATCACTATCTGTTTTCTTTTCAAATTGCTCTGAAATAATAAAACCCATGGTAGATGACAAAGAAATCATGAATAGATAACAAACAAACCATATTGTCAATATTGCAATTAAAAAAAACACACCCCATTGGATCATCATTTAAAAACCTATTTAACAGACATCAGTTATGTAAATGGTTCGAGAATAACTACAAGACACCAATTAACCAGAACGCATTTATAAAAAAGTGTCATTACTCCGCAAAAACAGAAAATTATGCGGATCCAACCTTCGAAAGAACTCAACACAATTGGTCCGAATCCGTTAAAAAAAACTGTTTGTTTGGAAATGAGTTTTTTAAAAATGTATGACGCTTAAAAAAATAGCATTAGACATTTGACATTTCATTTGATATAATGATCGAGAATGTGTGTGACCTGCTAAGGTGGACATGCCAAGTCAGTCATTGGACTTTACTTAAATCGAAAACCGGAATGCGGTTTGTCTTAAACTACAAGTTAAGTAAGGAATTGTTTTAAAATAAGGAACATACATATATGGAATGTTGTAAAAAAAAAAAAATGGTCTTTAATACCGATCGATATTAGCTATAAATTAATTGAAAAAAT
Source organism: Amiota albilabris (assembly GCA_037040105.1). Classification (NCBI taxonomy): domain Eukaryota; kingdom Metazoa; phylum Arthropoda; class Insecta; order Diptera; family Drosophilidae; genus Amiota; species Amiota albilabris. The sequence continues at coordinate 91,467 of JBANCV010000074.1, read as the reverse complement.
TACAATTTGACCCAATATAATAAAAACGAAACCCAAAACCATTCGTTGTATTTGATATTTCCTTCTAAATTATCTCAAAAGATTGTATTATTGTAAACAGGTAATAGTCATTTTATAATAACCAAGAGGCATAAAGTTACACTGTTAATCATTTTGTTCATAACTGCAAGCTCTCAATTTTAATAATACGAGAAGAGCTAAAGTTAAACAGAATTTGCACTCACAAATATTTTGAGCATAGAATTTTGTTCAAGGAATGGAACAAAAGCCACCTTAACTGATGTCGCAAAGCTTCCAACGCAGCAACCACCCACACGTACATCTTCATCAAAAAGTTAAATATTAGCGGCGCAGCGGAGAAATGGCGATGAATGCGAAACGTAACGGTAAGTGAGTGGGAGAGATCAAAACGGATCGCAGTCGTTAAAAACTCAAAAATAGCATCATTTTGCGGATTTTATAAAAAATATATTCATACATACATACATATATAAGTATATAGACATATAGATATTCCGAATACATGTATGATGTTCTTTAAATTGGCTTCATTATTTCGGTTTTGTTTGTCGTACAGTTTCTGGATGTTTATTTATTGCAGTCATAAAAAAATTAAATCAAAACTATGCCGTGATTTGGTGTGCGCGTGTGATCCACCAATTAATATTCCTAAAATTTTATCTTGTAGATAATTATGATGTGGATATGGGGATTTATATTTATTTAAAGGACATCTATATAAGCTGACTAACTTGATTTAAACTATTCTTGGCACCACCAGCAATGTAAAGCTTAGTAGCATCCCCTAAAAAACGAAATTGTATGGGATTTATGCGATTCGGTAATCCTGTGATCTTGAAATGTTCATGGTTGATAAATATGGATCAGGAACCTATTGTGTCCTAATTACAGGATGTTAGCACAAAAAAAGTTTTTCTAATAAGAACATGAATTGAGTAGGGGGTTTATATGGAAGGTACCCCTCTTGATAGTCCAAGGGTCTTGAAATTGGCTTATGTATAAGGGTGAAATACTTCCAGTGTCCAAATTTCAGTTTGATAACATGAAAAACAAAAAAATTTTTCTAATAAGTTTATGAATTTGAGTAGGGGGTTTGTATGGGATGTGCCCCTCCTACCTAATACTATTGAAATGAATTTTGCATATAGACTTCGATCGATCTTCCAATATTTGAAAACCTCTAATTTTTACATACCAGCTCCCAGAGTATGATAGTAAAACGCATCTATACCAAATATTACCTAGTAAAATTCATACACATGAACAGGCTGAGAATCTCTTAATACTATATTCTCATCATCACCCGATTATATTAACATATGCTTTATGCATTTCTGACTCACATTTCATAATGCCGAGGCCCGACAAAGTATTGAAATCACACTGAACACGTTCAATCAACCTTCAGTTTATCAGACGCCAAGCGATATTTTGAAACATTCTTATAGAATTTCAAATAATTCTTTAAGCTATAGTTTTCCGACTACTAGAAGAGATAACGCCGAATAAAATTCTCTGCCACAAAAAATAGCAATTTAATACACATTAGATAGGCCCTCGAACATAACAAAAGTTTGACTATATCGAGACCATTCAGATCAATTTGGTAATCAGAATTGGTAGATAAAATTTCAAAAGCAAAACTTCAAGCGACCCTCGAAATAATATTTCAAAATTTTGTTTTTCACAAAATAATACAAAAATTATGAAATAGGAAGAATGCGACAGCTGAAGATGGACAAATCATTAAAAAAATTAAACAGAAAATAATAAAACAAATTCAAATTCAACAAAAATATATGAAAAAATCAAATGTTAAATTACATTTTTGGCCTTTGGGCGACGTCTGTGTGTTTTTTTTTTTTTTTTTTTTTTGTATGTTTATTTTTTTTCGTTTTCTCAAAATAATCTATTTTTAAATCAGTTTTGGGCGTCAATACATTTCTCCCTCAAATATTTATATATACAAAACACAAGTAAGGGCACTATAGTCAGATGGGCTCGGCTATAGGATGCCCTGTATCCCAAACGAATATTAAAAATCTGAAATTATGTTTACAGTTAAGGAAAAAAAAGTATTATCGATTGATTTCTTCTATAGGTAATCGATCTTTTTATGATATCAAATGTACATTTCCTGGGGTACATATTTTCGTAATAGGCAATACGATTTCGGTTTTTTAGCATATCGATCGCACATATTTTTATATCACAAGTATTCCTTACAAATAAGTACAATTCGGTGATTCGCGAATTGCGGCTAATGTTCAACTTAGATCTCTCTGAATTAATCGCTTGCTTTGGTAAAATCGAGCTGAGCTTAGCTGACTGTCTCTAATTGAACGAGCAATAGCAAATTCCGACTACGACGGCACTTCATACGTTCATTGAAAATGATCTTTTGCCGTTCCAAGAATCGATTTGATAGTTTGAACTCTGATTTATGTCACCTACATACTACATTATTAAAATGATTCCGGATACTTCTATCTATGCGACCGTTCTGCTTGCCCTTTATAAATAATATATGGTATTTGCTGCAGTTAGCCACCATTTTTGAAACACTATATTGCGACGTATCATCATTAAAATGACGATTTGGTTTCATTTTGATTAAAAGCGATGACCAAGAAAATGACCTGAACCACCAAGTTCATGCTTATATAGCAAATTACAGGATTGTACTCCAATTTCCGGATATGGCTAAAACTATTCGTCGTTTCGTCAAGCTGATCAAGAACAAAAACAATACTTTTTGGGGGGTTCTACATCACATACATTTGTGCAAAATTAATAAGACCATCTCAAACATAAATAAATTTGATAAAGATACAGGATATTTAAACCGATAAATTTAAAAATAAACGCATCAGAAAATCTTAAGACCTCAACAATTGACAAATATTTATAAAAAAAAAAAAAAAAATAATTCAAAGTCTTAAAAATCAAAATCAATTTATACAAACTTAATTAGACATCAAGATTATTTTTTAAAAATACAGTAGAATTCGGTTATAAAGACTTCGCTTAGAACAACATTCCGGATATAACGAAGAAAGTTTTTGACTGGTTTGCTTATAGTATATGTAGATACCTTTAAAATAGTTGCTGATGAGTTTTTTCTCACCCAACTACAATAGCATCTCCGGTTAGAAATATACTAAGAGCTTTTAATTACGGATAGTAACACAGTTATATATAAAAATTCAGAAAGTACAGAGCTTCCCTGCATTTTTTTTTTTCAGATAGAATAGTTGTACATTCACATACATGAAATAAATTGAAGCTTGTTCTCTATATGTGCAGAGTATCACAGCGTGCTGCTATGAGGAATCTGGACTGGCTACTGCGTGCGGACAATCAACTATCACTCAACAACAAATTAATTATGTAATACTATAAAGAAATAGTGGTCCCAGTTTGACAATATGGCATTGAAATATGGCTAACCCCACTGCTCCTTACAACATCATAAAGAAACAAGCAACACAAAAAAACTGGTGTTCCTAATCGAATGAGATAATGCCTGGTGAATGCGCCGGGCGGGGTAGGACTTCCCAATTGAGTGATTCCAAGTAAGTTTTGACCAGCGCCGGAATATGTGGACAAGCACTAAGATGCAAGAAATATTTTGGCGTGTTTGGTGCCGTTCTGGGCGCATTTTTCATTAAGTGATTGGGTCAATGTCATCAAATGTGTTCGGTAGAGAACAGTCATATGGAACCCAATTTCCGTGCGATTTAAAATGATGTGAAATTGATTGACGAGTTCTTATTTATGTAAGTGCAAGTTCTTCTTGCGTTTGCCACGAATGTTCAAACGTACACTTTCGGGCTTACACTATATTTTTTGTCTTCGACTCACACTCGCCGTTCTTAATCTTCTGAAACCACTCACGACAACTTCTCTTATTTAAAGCAACATCACCATATGCTTCTACAAGCCTTCGATGCACCTCAGCTGCAGATGTCTTCAAATTAAAAAAATATATCAAAAGTTCCCTCAAATTACGCTAAGAAATCAACTTTTTCGCATGCAAACAACAAGAAATAAGGTTATCTTCGGATTTGCCTTAGTTTTAATACTCTTCACGCATCACTCAGAAAATGATTTTGTCTATGCTCCTGTGATTGAGCATACAGAAATATTACATTGTTTATTTACATTATGTCAGTTTACATACTACATTTCAGCATTGAGACCGCAATATTTGTATGGAAGCTATGCGATCCAATACCCATAGGGTCTTGAAATTTACATGGTCGGTGAATATAGGTCACGTAATTGTAGTGTCTACATTTAAGTTCGATAACTTAAAAACCAAAAAAGTTCTTTTAATAGAACCATCAATTTCAATGTTTATTTATATGTAAGCTATACGATCCTGAAATTCTAGAGTCTTGAAATTTGCATGTTTCAAGAATTTGGGACAGACACATATAGTGTTAAAATTTCAGTTCGATAGCTTAAAAAACAAAAAAAAAATTCTAATTGGAACCTGAATTTGAAATCGTATTTGTATGGGAGCTATGTGATCCGGTAATTCTACGATATTGAAATTTACATGGTCGGTGAATATAGGTCAGGTAACTATAGTGTCTACATTTGAGTTCGATAACTTAAAAACCATAAAAGTTCTTTTAATAGAACCATCAATTTCAATGTTGATTTATATGTAAGCTATGCGATCCTGTAATTCTAGAATCTTGAAATTTGCATGTTTCAAGAATTTGGGACAGACACTTATAGTGTTTAAATTTGAATTCAATAACTTCAAAAACACAAAAAAGCTTTTTTAATAAAACCATGAATTAGAATTTGGATTTGTATGGAAGATATGCGATCCTGTAATCCTAGGATCTTGAAATTTAAATGATTGATGAATATGGGTCAGACACTTATAGTGTTTACATTTCAGTTTGATAACACAAAAAGCAAAAAAGTTTTTCTAAAAGGAACATGAATTTGAATCTGGATTTGTATGGGAGGAGCCTCGCATAGAAGTTTGATACGGCTGATTCCGACAAATGTGCATCGTCTTGTAAAAAGAAAACTTCTTGCATAATTTCAGATCTGTAGCTTAATAACCAAGGGTCCAGTAGTTTGCGTCTCATCGAGCTGATCAAGAATATATGTATTTGTATATATACTTTATGGAGTCTCCAATGGGTAATACAAATTATATGATACTGATAAAAAATCACTAGTAATTCAAGGTTCTGGAGTTGTGAGATGTCCAACCTTACGATATGACGTTTTATATCTGAAAATTTCAACCATAGATTACTTGTGGTGGGGCCTTCTTTTGTCAAACGACGGAAACTTATTTGTAATCGAAAGTTTATGATATATTTAGTTATTTACAATGAATTTTAGGATTTGGCTGTATTCAAGTGCATGACAGTGTACGTAAAACATGGCAGCATCAACAGTACCATAGCATATCAGTAAATACAATACTAATCCGTACCATAATGCGTAATACGGTAAGCTAAGGAGTGGTAAGCAAGGGTAATCATATAAATGGCATCAACAATCAAGATCAACAAATTCGAATAGGAATTGGAATCCAGTGCTTAAGATAAAGACAAGTGGTTTGGATTGAACTGGAGAAAAATAAAGAAACAATAGCATTTTTCAACAGAATAATATAATATATATTTTTAATTTATAATTGTCAATAATATACATACACAATAATACACAATTACAAACTGCATTTGCATTTGCATCCTTCATCCACATTACACTTTTATTTTATTTATGTTTTCATTCTAGAATTGGTTTTGACCCGTAACTTTTAAGATAATTTATTTTATTTATTTTTTTTTTTTATTTTGCTTTTGTTGTTTTTCGTTTTCGTATCGTTTTTTTTTTATATATACAAATATGTATAATAAACATTCTTCTTATAAATAATAATTGTAATTATAATAATTATGTATAAATAAATCTTGCAAGCATTTTTTATTTATTATTATTAATTTTTTTTTTTTTTTTTTTTTTTTTGTTAAGGAAAATCATTATTTATTAAATATTAAGGCGGCAATCCGTGAACAGAATGAACGAACGCTCGCGTACCTACTCTTATCATTGGATTGGATTGAATTGCTTCGATTCGGTTCTAGATTGCATCGATACAAATTCAAATTGATCAATGACTACAACAAAACTTATATCACATAGTATTTTTGTAATTGCAGAAGAACCATACATTAGATACCATTATCAAGTAATCTCATTCTGTCAGCAGCAAGTTGTAATAGGAGTGCAAGCGTTTGTTCACGAATTGCTTAAATGAACTACTACATCATATATTATATGTTACATAATTAATATACTATACTATACTACACTATAGTATACCTTTCACGAATTGACTATAGATATAAAATAATAAAAAAAAAAATTCAATGGATAAAAATTTTGTAAAAGGGAAAGCAACCAACCAATTTTATATCAATCACAATCAGAATCACAATATAACAAATAGATACCAGATACAAATGATTCGATCCGCCCCAATGCCTTAATCAGTCATAATGTCTACTCTCTACTTTGATTTGATATTATTGCAAAGAATATGGATAATTCTAAGATATAAAAGACATACACAATATACAACACACAACATGTAATATAATAAATTAATGGTCCTAGGTCCTTTGTTTTAGTATAGTATAGTATAATATAATATAATTCCCATAATAAGCAAAATATTAAAATAAATTCATCTAAAATTGTCAGTGGTATAATAAAATCAAAAGAATTAGATTAGATTAAATAAGACTATAACAAACAAATACTACGTAGAGTTAGAAATGGAACAATTACAATTTCTCTTCATTCAATAAGTTAACTACTCTAAATTTATAAGAATCCTTCACTCTTCTATTTCATTTCGTACTATACTAATATTGCAAGTTACAATAAATTTGAGAATTGATCAGAGATTTAATTAATTAGCTGGATATGGGGAATTTTTGTATAAATTTAAAAATTACATTTTAACAACTAATATATTAACACTTTTTCAATTCATTAAACATCTTATTATATGTTCGATCCCATAATATGCGATCCCACATTCGATTTTTTCATTGTAAAAAGACTTTTCGTGAAAGGTATATATATATATATGTTATGTATGTATGTATATATCTTCGATTCGAACAAGCCGAAATATTCTTGTATTCTTGTTATTAAATATTCTCTTTTTTTTTGTGTAAAAAAAAAAAAAAAAAAAAAAAACATATATATATATATATATATATATTTGAAATGCAAAATAATGTCGTAAACACAATCACAAGTTGCGAACTCCTCCATGCGCATTACCAAACAACACACGCTTAGGCGTTCAGACGCTTTTCGAAGCATCAGCTCCTCATCCCTCTTCCTCGTCATCGACGTCCTTCTCTGATCTATATCCCATATCTTAATTAATCTTTTAATGTCATATGTAGTAATAATCTGTAATCCTTTGTCGTTTTATTCCGGTTTCAGTGTCATTGCTGCAGCTACTGTAATTGGTGATTGCGTTTTCAATTGCTTTATAAAAAGCTCATCTAGTGGCTGTTCAGTTATAATCCGAAAGAAAAACAAATGATCAAGACACTTAAGACTGATAGAACGTAATGCGGGCAATCGTAATAATAACTGCGCAAACCGGCCATCATCTCCAGGATGTTCATTGCGACAGTGCTCATCCAAGCAGGCATAGACTTTCTCCCGACACAGTTCCACATCGGCACGATTCTTAATACCTCGTATATCAGGATTATATAAAATGATCGCTTTCAAGCAAGACAATTCGGCACGATCCAAATTTAAACGCTTCATTTTGACACTCAATTCAGATAAGATGCGATCAAAGATGGTAGCGACGCCAGCTTTTAGAGCACTATTGCGATGGTATGGAAAATTCGGAGTTAGGAAGAGCTGTTGTGGTTGTCGTACTGGTGAACGTCTGCCAAAGGCGCCATCATGTCCAACACCAGGAGTTGCATAGTCCGCATCAAGAGAATCAATGCTACACCAAGCAACATTGGCAATCAATAATTCATTCCAAGCAGCTTTAAGCAGTATAACCTGATCATCCAATGGCAATTGAATGAAATGTGGCATTAGACGTGCATACTCAACCATTTGAAAGAGTTGCTTGTTAACCGTTTGACAAAGATGTGAAACGGCACCTTTATAATCTGGTTGCACCATTGAATTGTGGCCAACGCGTAAAATCTTTAAATCACCACAAACAGATTCAGCTTTTTGTTCAGCATCCATGATTCTTTCAATGGTGAAGTCTCGCGTTGTATTGTTTGGTATAAAATCATCGCCAGAACCGCCAATACCGCCGATGCCACCACTTCCAGTTCCACCGCTACTGTTACCGCTACCACCACCACCACCGACATTGGATCGGCCAGCAGATGAACGTGCGCCTCGTTGCCGTTCTTCTTGAACAGCTTCACGTTTCATTCCACATGACAAACACTTTTGATAGCGACAGTATTGACAGCGATTCCTTTGTCGTTTGTCAATTGTACAATTGCGATCTTCGCGACAAGCATAGGTGAGATCCTTACGTACAGTACGTTTGAAGAAGCCTTTACATCCTTCACAACTGTAGACGCCATAATGTTTACCACTAGCTCGATCACCACATATCGAGCACAAATGCTTCGAACCACTCAGCGGATGATTTGGTGGATACTGCTGGGCACCCTGGGCAAGTTGATTCTGATTATTATTTGATACAGCTGCTACCACATTTACCATATTCATTGCCTGCAAACCAATTTGCTGAAAAGGTCCCGGACTATCCGCCTTTGGTGAGTATCCACTTGTATTATCATTCAATTGCGAAATGTCTGGTTTGATTTCCTCTTTAATGGGTCCAAGACGAAACCCATCCTGATCACCGTTGTCCATTACCTTGCCCGGTTCGTCGCCGTCTTCGTCGACGTTATTGTTTATCTACCAGCTGCTAATGGTGCAGATACTGTTGCTGTTGCCTCGTACGTTTCGTATTTAATATTCTTCTTATGCTGCTCTCGTCTTATATTTCGAGTTTGAGTGCTGATACTTCTTTAACTATACAATTCCATTCACTCACACACTGATTTTCTCAAACAATAAAAATAAATTCTTTCTTAACGTTTCATTTGTTCAATTTCAGCTCTTAATTAAATTAGTTATATCAATTTTGAAAAAAAAAAAAAAAAAACACTTTTTCTCTATTCAATAATAAAGAATTTCGTCTATCTCACTAATGAATGAATGAAAAGTTTTCGCGTCGACATTTTCTTTTCTCAACCAAATAAATTTCACCACATCTTCATTATTCTTCACCATTCATCAGACAAATGCGAATAATGATGCGAATGCAGGGTTCTGACAATAAACTACGTCCAAGAAGTACATTGCATCCAACAGACTGACACGATACTATCTTTAAAATGTTTGCATATATATGCAAACAATGCAAATAACTATTTATTCATTTCCAATCAATTTCTGCATGATTTTACAAAAAATATTGAAATGGAATTTCAATATATGAGACTTATTTAGCAGATTAAACACATGACACTTATTTGTCTAAAAAGTGGCATAAACTCACCACTCAGCACGCAGCATGATTCAACACTTACTACAAAGCAACCCTACATACAAAATCCAACAAAAATCCCTTACGATACCTTCCTTACCATTGCATATTGCACCTACTATGCTATGCTATACTTACTTTACTATTGTGCTGCCGCACTTAACCGAACAGCACTATGATATCGGCAAATGGAAAGGGCAAGGGCATGCATAATGAGAAAGAGGATAAGAGGACAGAGGATAACATATTTTTGTTGTCTTGTATTCTGTTTTAAGATATGCGCCTGCGCCTGGTTGGTGGTGTAAAGTGGTGCAAATGCATTCATTCACAGCCGCCGCCGTCGTAAATCAATGCGGCATTTTGCAATCAATTTATCAATTTGTATTACAAACAAAACATGCACATGAAACTTACATGATTCAACAGAATGAAACTTGAGTCTTGTTTATTTACTTCGCGTTTTACTAACGCACTCACGATTCTATAACACATACGATTTATAAGTTTGCCAACCGATCCGATTATTTGATAACAAACAAACAAACTATGCAACTGTTTACAGAAAAGTGCAATACAAATATGGATGGGATGCTTTGCTTTGCTTGTTCTTCTGCCTTTTTAAGCTAGAGTTGAAAATTGTTAAAGTGATGGAAAGTGTTTTTTAGCACTGAGACACATATGTCTTGTCTGTCGGCGTCTTATGAAAAACAAACGACGACCCGACATTTTATTCGATTTGATTCGTACTAAGAAAATCGAGGTTAGAATTGGACTTGGACTATGAAATGAAATGCAGGTCATCTCCGATCGAATAATTTAACTGACAGCAATTTGCTGGGTGCTGAAGTGCTGCGATGAAATACTATGAGAATTTAAAACACTGAAATCGGTGTTGTGAATTGCATTTAAAATGCAATGTGCAAATAAATCCAAAGTCTAGATAATAATTTTGTAATTGTAGCATTAATGCCGCAACAATATAATTAAAGAAAATAATAATTAAAAAGAAAAACAAGTTGCCTATTGCATAATGGAATGGAATCGAAACATGTATCGATAATTACATTGATATATAGCGCAACACAACTTTAACGTTGACCAAAATAAAAGCAATAAGTTATTTTTGTTTTATGATTTGATATTAACTGCAACATTCAAATATCATTTAAAAAGAAATGACTCTGCACTTTTGGATTTTGTTTTTAAATTTGATTTTTAAATTTTTCCCGCTCTCAGTATATCATTCAATGCCAGCTGTTTGTTGTTAAGTGTAATAGATTATTTCCAAGTAAGAGTGTTGGAAAAGCCAAGTGAATTGATGAATTGAGTTTATGTTTTCGTTGTTTGTGGTCAGCTGTTTGGCATAAAATTATTTGAAAAAAAACTAGTTCGATTCATACATAATTTAGTATTTCTAAATTATCATATTTTAATACTCATATTATCATGTAAATAACAGCACAATATTATAAGAATTTATGTGTATAAGTATATAAATTTGTTTATTATTAATGTTTAGGTGAATAAAATAAAAGCAAGATCATTCGTATCCACATATACAAAAGTTGCTTCACCTGCTGCATGATGTCGATAATTAAGATAATATACGTGTATGTTTTTGTTGTAAGTATTGTTGCCGTTGCCGCTGCTACTGGTAGAATCTTTATCATCATCAAAATTAAGGTCCTTGTATTTATGAAATCTGTGACCAAAAACTCAAAAGTATCATTTTTCCATATACTACGCTGTATTTGCTTAAACACATTTCATTTCACTATTACGTTTTGCTTAATTTGCTAATTCCAATTTTTTCTTCACTAATAATTCAACTTGCTCTGCTTAACGTTTTGTAAAATATTCGATCTCATTACGATAAAGACATACAATAAATTCTCATATTCGATCAAGTCCATTTTACCAGCTGCCGATGTCGCCGTTGTTTGTGTGTTGGTTGGTGTAACTTTACTAGTATGTTTATTTTTAGCAGAATCATTGGATTCTTCAAAATCCAAAAAGAGCTTAATTTGATTTGGCTAATTTTTGCGACAAATTGGGCAATTGATGATCTAAAGAGAACAAATGAATTGTATTAAAACCACCACAACGGTAACCAAATCTTTTAAATCCCAATTTTTGATTCTTACTCTAAGCGCCACTTCTGCGAACAAGAATAATGAAAGACATGGTCACATTCACCGGCTCGAATATCACACGATTCAGTATTATTCGCATGGCAAATGATACCAAGTCTCTTATATTGCTGTTGCTGCTGCTGCTCATTTTTGTTTTGTTATTCGTGCATGTTTCTGTGTTTTGTTATCTTTGCTACTTTTTGTTTATGTATGCATGTAGATTAAGGTGGTTATACTGTATTCGAGCAGCAGTAGACTTCAAAGTACTGCAAGTGAGGTTTTCTATTATGTGTTACAACTGATCTACCCTGTATGCAAGCGGATTTTATTTATTCCATTTAAGGCATCAAGCAAAACTGAATTGATTTTGATTAAGGTTTCGAAGAAGAACGCCTCAATTAATTATGTGAGCGAGCAATAAATCCTCAAATTTGATCAGATCGTCGGCTCAACATAGCGGAGAGCAACGTAGCAATTCAAAAACTCTCATGGTCATTGTATTCCTACTTCTTTATCACTATTAATATTATGATTACTACTGACACCTTAATATATTTGATTTTTTAAATAACTTTGCGCTCTCAGTAGCGCCTTCAATAGCAGCTGTTTGTTGCAAGCAAAGCAATATCATATTAAGTGTTGGTAATCAGAGGTGAATTGATGTTTAATCGAAATGATCGCATCTAATCATATTTATATTGATAACTAACAAAACACAACTGTTACCATGAATAAAGTGAAAGTAATAAATTATTTATATTTCAAAGTTCCATCTGCAACATTTCTCAGAACCTATTTCAAATAATATCGTACTTAACTGTATGATTCTGCTTTTAAATCAATTTTAATTCCCGCTCTCAGTATTTCATTCAATGCCAGCTGTTTGTTGTTAAGTGTAGGTAATCGATTATTTGTAAGAGTGTTGGAAAAGCCAAGTGAATTGATGTTTTTATTGTTTGTGGTCAGCTGCTTGGCATAAAATTATTTGAAAAACACTCGTTCATTTCATATACAATTTAATATTTGTATACCATACTTTACTACACCATATTAACGTGTAAATAATAGCACAGTAGCATATTATAAGAATTTATGTATATTAGTAAATAAATTTGTTCATTATTATTGTTTTTGCTGCTTATGTGAATGAGAGAAAAGCATTGCTTGCAAATAATCATCACCGCCAAAATCATTCGCATCCGCATCCACATCCTCAAAAGTTGCTCCACCTGCTGCATTATGTGGATAATTAAGATAATCTACGTCTTTGTTTTTGTTGTAAGTATTGTTGCCGTTGCCGCTGCTACTGGTAGAATCATTGTCATCAGCAAGATTAAGTTCACTCATTGTATTTATAAAATCGGTGACCAAAAGCTCGAAAGTGTCTTTTTCCATTATACTACGCTGCATTTGCTTAAACACACATTTCATGCGAGTATTACGTTTTGCTTGATTTTCTAATTCCAATTTTTTCTTCACCAACAATTCATCTTGCTCTGCTAAACGTTTTGTCAAATATTCGATTTCTTTACGATAAAGACGAGCTTCATACAATAAATTCTCATATTCAATAAAGTCCACTTCATCACCTGCCGATGTCGCCGATGTTGGTGTATTGGTTGGTGTAACTTTACTGGTATGTTTATTTTTAGCAGAAACATTGGTTTCTTCAAAATCCAAAAAGAGCTTAATTTGATTTGGCGAATTTTTGCGACAAATTGGGCAATTCGATGATCTAAAGAGGACAAATGAATTGTATTAAAAGCACCACAATGGTAACCAAATCTTTTAAATCCCAATTTTTAATTCTTACTCTAAGCGCCACTGCTGCAAACAAGAATAATGAAAAACATGGCCACAATCACCGGCTCGAACATCACAAGATTCAGTATACTTCTCATGGCAAATGGTACATATTGCAAAGGATATGTCATGACGAGAATTTACCAAGTCTTTTATATTGCTGTTGCTGCTGCTGCTCATTTTTATATTGTTATTCGCGTATATTTCTGTTTGATGTTATCTTTGCTAGTGTTTTTATTTGTGTATTTATGTATGTATGTATGTAAATTAAGGTGATTATAATGCATTCGTTAGAGCAGCAAAGTACTGCAACTTATGGTGTTCTATTATTACAACTGATCTACGCTTTATGTAAGCAGATTTGATTTATTCCATTTAAGGCGTCAAACAAAACTAAACTGATTTCGATTTAGGTTTCGAAGAAGAACGCCTCAATTAATTATTATGTGAGCGAGCAATAAACCCTCAAATTTGATCAGATCGTCGGCTCAACATAGCGGAGAGCAACGTTGCAATTCAAAAACTCTCATGGTCATTGGATTGCTACTACTTTGTCACTACGTATTAATATTATGATTACTTCTGTCAACTTAATAAAAAAAAAAAAGAGTAAAGATTGTTACATACTCTTTCTCTCTCTCTATCTATCTATATCTCTCTGGACTATACCTTATCTGTCCATGCATACACATATGTGTACATACATGAATACATATCAAAAAAATATATATAAACAATATTTGCAATAAAAATATGACAAAGAAAAACGGTAACTTTGGTCTTGCCTAATGGTATATCCGCTTCACATACATATATACATTAACAAATTATTGTCTTTTTATTTATGTTTATAATGGACCCACTTTTTCAAATCGCCCCCACAATGATTCAATCGATCCTTGTAATCAGAGGTGAGATTTGAACATTTTGTGGGCCCCGTACAACTGTTTTATAATTATTTTGATATCATCACATACTTATGTATATATTTTTTTTTTTTTTTAGTTTTGTCTCGCTTATAATGTGCTGAATTTTTTAAAAACTCACAGCGCATTTCTGCTTCGTCCAAATGAGATATTAAATCTTAATCTTTCACCGAATGAAAAATTGGTATTGTTATGGGCGAATGACGATTGTTATAGTGTGAACGGTTGCCATTCACCGTATCAACCTCGAGTTGCTACTGCATTGCATTATAGACCAAAGCGCAGTCCTGTAAGCTGGGTTTGGTAACCGATGCAGAGGAATAGTGCGGGACAAGATCACAGAACAATTGAATGCAAAACCGAAGAAATGGGGTTCACTGCGGTCCAATTTCAAGGTAAGCTTAAGACGAAAGTCGCTTTTTTTTCTGCGTAGCTCGACCGTTCGTTCCCATTGCTTTTATTAAGTTTTGTATATATATTTGATTTCTATTTTTCATTGTCTATTTGTTCGTTGCCATTCGTTTTACCATTCACAGTGCCATTCAGCGTAGTGCTCAAAAGTCTAAACACTTGCCATTCACTGTTGTGATTCGATGGGGAAGAACCCGTTTTAACATATCATGCGCATGACAGCAGTGGATGTTAATTTTGAATCATATCAATCTAACAGCTTCTTACAAAATGTTACTTTTCAAAAATAACTCACACGAAAGAACATTGACATCAAGTCACCGAAAGCTTAAATAACTTTCCATCCCATTGGAAATTTCTATTGTACTTCTACTTGAAAGTGTAAAATAATAACCAACATGATTTTTAAGTGAATTTTTGAATAATGTGGAGAATTTATTTAGCGATTTCCATCTGTCCGTGCATAACATGCGTCTTCTCTTTCCATATGCATGTATCACGTAATACTTTGTGAGGTCTCCGATGTTACAAACATCAGCTGAAAGTAATAATACACTTGCATTTATTGTAAAGTATAAATTCTACACAAAGAAAATTTGTAGTGATAGCATTTGAGCATTTTGAGTGGTCAACTGGCGATGAAGATGGATCCATAGAATTATATAGTTTATCATAAAGCACGACTCAATAATTATAAAAGAAAAAAAAATAATCAGACATTTACTTAAGCTAAAGATAACTTAAGTTATAGATTCGTATAAAATTCATTTAAAGTCCTATCCCCTGTGGCTCTTTCCCCATCCCAAATGGAGAATTTTCTGTCATCCATTGTGTGCTGGTGACTCGAGAAACTATAAGTTAAATAAATATTTGGTGTTATATCACGCAGACCATATTGACGCAATATTCATTGACTGGTGGCAACTTGTTTATAAGTATGTTCAACTCCATTAGAAACCTAAACAAATAAGCACACTTGATGTTGAATTGAAACTTAAGCAACTTTAAAATCTTTATTGCTTTATCAACCCTTCCTTCCATATATGATACATATTCTTACATTTGCGCTAAATCGATTTCCCTTGAAAGTATATACAGAAGAGTGCGGTATATAAGTATGAACGAAGAGGGGAACAGAAACTAAAATAATAATGATATCAATGTAGGATAAATTAATGACTCAATAGATTCCAGTGCCGCTGCCACTGGTAGAAACATCTCATCATTAAGATGAAGTTCACTCATTGTTACTATAAAAAAGCTGCATTTCATTAAAAAACAAATTTCATATGGGTATTATATTTGTGCCAATAATTCAATCTTCTTTGCTACATGTTTCGTTTTTCCATTTCCAAATAGAGCTTAAATTGCGTTGCTGAATTTTTCCAACAAATTGAACAATTTGATAAACTCTTTAGTATAGAATACTTCCCAAACTTTAAATTCCAATTTTTAATAGTTGCAAACAGGAATAATGAACAAAACTGAACTGATTTCGATTAGTTTCTTAGAAAATCATCTTAAAAAAACTTTCCAGAAATTCACAATGCAATTCAATATAGTAGTATAAATCATGATCATTATATTGCTAGTACTCTATCAGTACTGTGTACAAATTGTAACGAATTATACATACACTGATCAAACTAATAATAATTACTTGATGTAAGAACTTTAAGAAAAGCTTTAGATGTTATCAAAAAAAAAAAAAAAAAGTAAAAATTCATCATATTTTTGGTAAATCACACAGTGTAACTTCAGCGGGGCACTCGGATCTTGACCATTCACCAAGCCGAACATGCGATAATTTCTCCCACCCCTAGGATACTTATATATGCAAATATATGTTTTTATTTATTTATTTAGAGATAAAACTATAAATTAATAAGTGTTCATACACTAGTCACGGCTGCTGGGGGCCTTCAGCTAGAACATATCAATATAACAAATTACAACACAACTATAATTATGGCAATTCAATTGAGAATGCAATTCGAACTTGTAGGGATTTTCCCTAAATTCTTTCTGTTGTTTGTATAATGTTGCCAACTTTATTTATTTTCCATAAATGTAAATAGTTCCATGAAAAATTATACCATACTTAATATTATCTTAATGTGATATAGAAATATGTATTGTAGTTTCAACTGCAAGAAAATATGGAATAGATACCGGTTTTCAAGAAAAAAGGAAAGGAAATTTAAAAAAATATTTTTATGGATCAGTTTCTGAGCACCGATTTCGAAATCGGGAAAAAATATTTAAAATAACTTTTTTGAATAAGTAATTAGATGAAATATTAATAGTGCAGTTTGTCAAATATTCACTTTTCTAAGAACAACATTGTTACTAGAGGTAGATGAAACAACGTTTTTACAAAAGGGTAAAGAATTCCATAATTAGTATGTATTATGATATAATAAGCCCAAATTTCTTTATATTTACCACTTAGTTCTTCTTAAAATAACCCAGGCATGTACTGTTCACTAATTATGTGCAAATATGGAGTGCTAGAATGCGATCTAAGGGAAGTACTTCTGACACTTCTGTAGTAGGTAAAAAGTCATGTAGCAAATTACAAATAATTAAAAATTATTTAAGAAACAGTGTGAGCCAAGCCAGAGTCTGACATTTATCGCTAATAGCAATTAAAAACAAAATCGTATAAAGTCTGGATTTAGCCAGAAAAGATTGTAAACTAAATTGTTAATATGTATGTTGTTAGTAGGTATGTCCGACCCTAAACTAATAATAATAATTCTTAATATATGTACCACTTCATTTTATTATCTAATACCTATGTTATTTATTGTTGGTTTGTGTAAAATTAATTATTATCTATTATGGTACTTCTCGTCTACCGATTCCGGCAGTTCCTAAACTCTTTACAGCTGTTCTGCAATCACTAAAGATCAGATAGGAAAACTCATGCATATACATAGAAATAGTAAGTAGCTCTGCTTTCCCGCATTCTGCAGAGCTCCAACTCCGCGGCGAAATCCTGTAATGAATCGTGAGGTCCCCGAACTCGGTAGCGGAATAAGTCGTAACTGGTCTGTGCATCGAAGACAAATCGATTACGCATGCGGTTACGAAGCTGTTTGTAGGTTGGTTGTAAATAGCGTTGATTGTTTTCATAAAGGCACAAGGCAAATGATTCCTATCAATTTTACCTGGGGTGCAGCACCTTGGCAGCAATTACCGATCGCTACTATTGGATTCGCCGAGATCATTCGAGATCTTTTATTCCATTGAGTTAAATATCGTTGCGTTACCCTTTCACATTTCCAACTGGGCTGTCAACCGTGTGTCTAGAATATAACTATAATCATAAAAAAAGCAACGAAAAGTAGTTTATACTTGTTTTAGTGGGATCAGTTATTACAGAACAAATTCCTTAGGAATAGGCATAGTGGCTACCATATGAACCAAATCTTCCAATTGCAATCTAAAAATGTTCAAGTGATATCCCTTAATAATGTTTTTGAATTGTAGTATATGATGTTACTGCCTTATTTTTTATGCGTTCTCCATTCCGTGTAAAAAAGTAAACTTAAAATTACATTGTTTCATTTAAAATGTTCTGGACTTTATTTTAATAGGGCGGCATATTTTGGATTGTAAAAAACTAACTATTATAACAATTACTAAATAATCTTAATTGCATGAAAAATATTCGATTTTTTGTTTTATTTATATATATATATATTATTAGAATTAACTTAATCATATGGAATTTATTGTAATTTGGAATGATTCACATGAGTATATACTTGTATTTAGCATTAAATGTACGAGTTGCATGGTTTTACCCACAGATAGAATGGAAACTTTTCAGGAATATAAATACGGAACATTTTGCGAAAGTCGATACAGTTTTTATAAATCCTTTAATTAATTCTACATTTTGAGACACATATAAGTAGTAGATCTTCAAAATTCATTTAAATATACAATATTAAAATCAATGGTGTTGTCTTACGTTAGCTTAAGTTTGATATGGGTGTTGTCGGTACTAAGACCAGCTCACGTAGGCCATTAAAGACACAGTGTGGCCTCGGGTATTGCCTTAGTTTTACTGCACAATATTAATAATATTTCGTCTGAAAATAGTCTTTCCATATTGTGGAGGTTAAATTTTCAAGCATCGATTTTATGTTTTCCTTTCGTTTATCGTCTAGTTTTTTGATAATATGTATACCCCAGGATAATAATGTTAATCCATAGTCATAGCCAGGATTCTTATTTATGTATACAATTGTGTTTCACTTGTAGTATTTTTCACAATATAATATAATGTATACATATATAAAAATAAGAAAATATTATAATAGTTAAGTTTAGTAATGCTGCCAAGAAGTTTTGAAACCTGATTTCGAATATGTAATGGTTATCAACAACCAAATCTCTATGGCCACCTAATCTGGTCACCATTCCATTATAGTTATATAGTTATATGTACTATGTATAAAACCTAATAATTATGAATAATGATTACTTAAAAAAGCCAAAAAAAAAAAAAAATTATAATAAAACGTGAACTTTGGTCTCTCCAAAGTTTAAAAACACTTCACATACGAGTATATGGTATAGCAAAAAATTATGTTATACAATAAAATACTTTTTAGGAGTCTTCGATGCACAGTTTAAACATTAAGGCAAAATTGTAAACGAAATTTTCAATTTAAAGACACCTTTGTATTATTTTTTTCCGCTCGGCTGATACATTTGTTCGATCGAATGAAAGTTCTTATAAGAATTTCTACGAGTTTTTGATCTCTATAACTAAAATTGTCGGAATAAAGCATAGAAACTAGAGCTTTGCACGACAGCCCAGCTTCGAAATGAGTTGAAATGCTCATTTCAAAATCACATATGATTTGTTTTCATAGTGTACTGAGTGTGGTTGACAACTGTTAACACTTCTTAATGTGCGCTTGTGCTAGGCTCTGATAGAAACTGACATCATATTTGACTAGATCGATAAAATTTACGATACTTGTTCATGCTACATTTACATATGTATGTAGTATTAAATGTGAAGTGTATAGTGATTCTTAATATACAATAATAATAATAATAATAATTTGGAATCGTTAAAGCCATTCTGCATTTAGTCTTTCAAATTCTCAAATTTGTTGTAGAGACCTTGTTGTTGACTCCTCCACTACTGCCACCAGCAGCACCATCGCTAGTAATGGCATCATTAGAAGAACCATTATTATAATATATCTCACTAGCTTGAGTAGTGTCTTTTATGTTTTGTCCATAGAATTGGGTTTTCCTCGGAGCATTTATGTTCATGTAAGTTGCTGTTGTTATTGTTAAATCTGGTGGGGCTGTTGTTGTTAGTACAACTGCTGGTTGGACAGTTTCTGTTGAGCTCACTGGGTCCTCCTCTTCCAGTATTATATCGTCCCCGATTACTGAGATGGGTGCTACACCGGCGAGGCCATTTCTGTTCTGATCCCGATAAATGTTGTTGCCAAAGTTGCTGTTGTTCTTCATCAACATTGGGTGAGCATTGCTCTGCAATTTGTAGTTGTTGATAATTTGGTTTGCACTTTTGTTCAATGAAATCGCACTCATTACCGATGGTGGTGGTGGTGGCAAGGCCATCATCATACTCCTTGAATTTGATACTGCCGATTTTGGACTCATCAATTCGAGTCCAATCATTGGACTTGATTGGACTGATTGTGACTGTGTGTGGCTTTGATTGCTGCTGTTGCTGTTGTTTGATTGCTGTTGATCCGAGATCAATGTTCTCGATGCTAATCCACTGTTGCTGTTGTTGCCGACCAATGGCGGACCGGCCGACATTTGTGATATCAGGGTCCGGCTGTGATTGTTGCTTAATCCGATATCTTTCCATTTCTCTGAAACGAATTATTCAAGTGACTTAGTTTCATTGCAAGCCCTCTAGTTTTTATTTAAGAATGCTTACCCTCAGCACTTCTGGTCCCATTCGCTTTGCCAAATGGTGATAATAATCGTGATGGTTCACACATAATTACCGTCTTATATGCCTTTCGATATTGTTTATTCATGATCACATATATAATGGGATTAATACATGCCGACAAATAAAGCATAATGTAACTGAAAATATGTAGGCTTGGATATTCGACATTTCTATCGGCGACTTTAACAATTGTTATGGGCAAATAGCAAATGACAAACGACAAGAATATGGCTAAAACCATTTTGGTAATACGCCATTCATTATGTCTGGCGCGAACCTCACGTTGATCCTTGATTTTTGTCGTTTGTTGTTTCACTACGGCAACCTCATGTGTTGCCACCTTTGCATCCGTTGAATAACTACTACTACTATTATTACTACCATTATCCATTGTGACATTGGAAGAGACACGATCACGGGTATTTGGCAACTGATCAACAACACCACCAGCACCACCACCACCACTACCAGGACCAGCAGCAGTGGAGGGAGGTGCCGACATGGTACGCAAATTATTTGGTATTGAGTTTTGTTTATTTGCATGTCTTTTAAGACGTTGCTCTGACTTGTGTACAACCCAAAAGATCTTCGTGTAACAAGCGATAATAATAAGACATGGTATGACGAAGGCCGTTATAAAAAGTGTAGTTTTGCTACTGTGTCCATGTTCATCACTCATAATTGAACAAGTCTTTAGCCGTGGATCGAAATCGAAGCGTCCCCAAGCACCCAACAAAGTAGGCAATTGCATACCATATGAGAAGAGCCAACAAAATGCAATCATTGCCGCAATCCAATGACGTTTATATATGCGTCCATATGAGTTATGGTGGGCGATCATGACATAACGATTAATGGTGATCATTGCAATGCATAACAATGAGACGCCAATGTTGCCATATTGTATAAAGGGTATAAGTTTGCAGAGCACAACGCCATGCGTCCAAGTGCCCTGCAGGAAACGCAATGCACTAAATGGTAAAACCAAAGCACAGAAGATCAAATCTGCCAGGCATAAACTGAAAATAAATGAATATTGATGAAATATTGCCTAATCTTGTATTTTACAAGTTGGAGCTGGAGTTAGAGCTCTCTTCCTTACCTGATGATAAAAGCAGCAGCTACATTACGCACTTTTGGGCATTTAAGTAGTGCAGCCACAGTTAAGAAATTACCAAAGATCCCTACAATCATTATGAGAAAAGTCACGACGG
Organism: Amiota albilabris; assembly: GCA_037040105.1. Classification (NCBI taxonomy): domain Eukaryota; kingdom Metazoa; phylum Arthropoda; class Insecta; order Diptera; family Drosophilidae; genus Amiota; species Amiota albilabris. The sequence continues at coordinate 69,382 of JBANCV010000074.1, read as the reverse complement.
CAGCGAATTTTAAGAGTGCAACAGAGAAACTGAAATCAAAGAAAAACACTATGTTTATTTAATTTATAAGTCATTTATTTCAAAAATCCCAGTCATTCAATAGTTGTTATACTCTGTTACCTTAAAAGGTATTTACAATTTGCAACCCAAAACTATGTAATACCCAAGAGGCATGTATTAAAACCACGCAAGGTAGTTACATCAATCTATTTCATGAAAACTAAGAAGCTGAAATATAAATATCTTACAATTATATATTCTTTCAAATGAAAAAATCTGATTACAAATATCTTTGTCCCAAGTCCGACTAAATATAACTTTCAACATAATTTTTTAGTTACATTCTCAAATAGGGTAAGCTGGGAACAGCCCGTTTGTGATTCCTAAGTATTGTACACAGATGGGTTTAAAACTGAAACTTGTGTGGAGCAGAAGTCAAGTTGGGCAAAACTAAAGAACATCTTGGCTTAGTTTTTCTGAACGAAATCCATGCAATCGGTGAATATCAAAGAGATGGAAAAGAAGTGATCTCATCTATACGAGTATTCACTCTGATAGCAAGACTCCAAAACAAGCTCCCAGCACTTTCGAGATCAAATCGAAACTGTGCTAGAATTCGTTTATACCATATTACTAAATAACTTTATTCAACTTATTTGAGTGTCAAAGGCCCATGTTCTTATTGGATTAGAATCACCATTCTACGGACTGCCCCGGAACATCACAAAAATAAAACTCAAAGAATGGCTTAAAAGTGAATCTCACCAATATTTAGTAGACACAAAAGCTATGAGAGTAACGGAAACATTGAAGCCTTCTAGCTTTCACAAAAGAATTCAAGAGATACTAGGGCTAACTCAAATTTTAAGATAAATATGTATTCTCGTATACCATTCACTAGTTGAAAGGCATGAGGCATGTGAAGTATATTTTTTGCATACATACATATGTGTATATTTTATGTAAGTTTCAGAGCAGAGTGGGAATGACCTCGGTTATTAAGAATAAGTAATATTAAAGATAACCTTATTGGCATTTGATATAGGAGCTGCCATCTCTAGATGTTGGTTGCTCGTTTATTGCCAAAATAAAACAGAGCTCAACCATTGTTCGAAGCTTTACTTTACCATTCATAGTTTTTTCAACACTTCTGACCACAATTATTGCATCAGTATATCAAGTGACTTACCCACTATCATCATCAACACCATTGATGACATCCAATGCGGAACCATTTCCAGTGCTTTGCTCGAATGCACCGCTTTCATTACTTAGATCACTCATGCTGTAAATAAAAATAAAATTCTGAATAATCATCGGCAATACAATAAAAAAAAAGATACTGAATTAAAAAATAATTTTAGCATTGAATATATGAAGAATAATAAAAATAAAAAGGAGAAGATAAAGATGAAGAAACTGAACAAGCAGAAGATAAAAAGAAGTGGATAACCCAATGATTGCGATAAAGTTCAACTATAACTAACGGATGGATTATAGAATCATTATGGAAGTTACTAACTCTTTAACAAAGAAAACTACTATGTCAATATATCTAGAACTTCCTATAAATCAATTAATCTTTTAATACAAAATATGTCTTAATCGTGGTTACTTTAACTGCTGGTTGAGATTGTTTTGAGATGAACTTGATCTATGATATATCTTTAAGACTTTCTTTCGGTATAGATTTTTGTACAATTTACTACCTTGCTTGAGACTCAATAAAGTATGAATAATAATTCAATGGCAACTTTTTTTTTGCAACAAACCACTGATTAGATTTAGCTTCTGTTCTGCTAAAAAGATCAATGATGAGCAGCCTAACTAAGTCTGAAAATGTGTTGTATCATTCGGAACTCTTCACTTTTATGGACTATCAAAAATATAACAGTGTTCACCTCACTTTGTTGCGTGAAGGTTTCTTTAAGAGGTCTACGGTACTAAGGACAGATTACTTAACAATGAACAGTTAACAACAGGTACAATGATTCTTCATTCTTGATATCCTTTCTAGAAGAACAATGGACCTAAAAATATCACCTTCAACTTAACCTATAACTCATTCTTCTTGAGAGTTACCCGTTGATATTTCCGGTGATTTTACTTTCCTTAACTAAAACGGCAAAGTGTTGTTGTCGCTGTCAGAGTGTTGCGTACTTTAGTGTGGTGTATTACGAATAGTTTCGGTCAGACTTCGCTGAGCTCAGCTTAGTTTGCAATGAAATGCAATAAAAACGACATTTCACAGTCCAAAATAAGGTCCCGTCACTATCGTTTCTTTTGGTTTTATAGCTTTGGCTTTGTCTCTTCTACTCACTCAAACGCACCCAATGAGGCGACTTGAATTCGTTTTTCTAAATTAGTGTCAATTAAGTAATTTAAAGAGGTCACACTCGAGAGTCATGTTACACGCTACGCCCTGTCTGTCTCCATGGTTGGTCAACTGTAATATTTAGACCCTCATACGTCCAGTCCAGTCCAATCATTCGATCGCTTGGTTATATACACTCACATTAACTTAATGCTATTGTGCCTCCTTAGGTTGAATTCCAAATAATAATTTAACTGAGCATATGCGTTGCATACTATCATCCATCAGTCCATGCCCCTTTGCTTTATTTGGCTTTTCTTGACTTGACTTCACTCTTTTTATTATTATTGTTATTATTGTGTTGTTTTGCGTTTACGATGATGACTATGAATGTAAAACAATTATTATTTATATGGGTGCAGAGTTCAACACTCAACTTTAATTGATTGTTTGAATTAGTACTTTGTTTTTACCCTTCACACATTATTAAAAAATTTCTGCAAAATGTCCGATTTTTACTCTATTCATACCAATGATTAAACGCTAAACAGTAGCAGCATTCAGTACAGTTATTTATCACACAATCCCCGTGTTAGGTATACTATTGTACATTCCCCAAAGCATCAAAATAGAAAACTTAACAGAACTTTATTATTTTTTTATATTACAATGATCTTAATTAAAATAGGCAACTCTTCACATCTTGAACTGGAAATGATCTCGATCTCAAGATCTTTGAAAAGAAAATTCGTTATATGATATGAAAAATTGTTTACATAGATTATTTTGTTGAAATCATATTTGCATTTTTAAGCTTCAAAATTATTGGGTGTACAACAAGGGTACAAATAATTGAATAGATGTCTATGAAGTAATATCTCAATAAATTTTGACTATAGAGTTGAATAATATTACTTCTGCAATAGAAGGTTATGCTATCATGCTGGTGGGATTCAATTGACAACTGCTATAGAAATTTAATGATCCCATTGAACAGAAACAAAGATCACTGAGAAAATTGCTAGAGAAGGAGGGAAGTTTTTTGAGCGGAGGATTATGAAATTGCCACATAGATCGCAGAAGTCAATTCAATATTGATTAATATTTATTACGTACTTAGAGAAAATAGACGCACATTAAAACCATTGAAAAAATCGCACTGACTTTTTGAAATGATCATCATTTATAAGAACTTTCATATGTATATGATGTACTTACATAATTATGTATATGAAAACTCCCAGAAGCAATTAAGTGAAGATGAAATAAAAATTCATTCAACAATGATCAGAAACAAATTCCTAAGCCAAGAAATATTGCTGATCTGAATGATGTACAATGAGATATATGTCAACTTTCTTTGGTTAGCAGTTGTAAAAGAATCTAACCTTAATAATAAGTTTTTTAATTTTTTTCGATCTTTTTATTTTTATTTACGTACATACATATATGGAACCTTGAATAATTCATAGTCTGAAACATTTATAAGGAGACAGACGTCAACAGAACCGGCATAATTAAGACTTTAATCGCTTGCTCGCTTAAATGATAATACTGATGAGATAGATAGTGAAAGGGGGAGAGAGTATGTACTCGAGATTTCTATTCATACATACTATATCTTGTGTATATTCATTGCACATACATAAGTATCTATTTATAAAAAAGCACACACATGTATCTATGATCATTAAGCACGATCCAAATATAAATGCACAAATAATGCAAGTGATGTAAATACGAGTACTTTCATCATTCTTTCCATCGATTAATCGATCGTTCGATCGTTTGGTTGGTTAATTAATGAAGTATTAAATAGCTATTAATCGATAATTTAAACGAGTGAACCCAACTTACACATATGGTATGTGGTATATATGTACATACGAACGAAATAAACTATTAACATTTAATGGAAAAGAAATAATTGAGTTTTTTGCTGTTCAGCTATGAAATTGTTTTAATTTTAATTAATGCGTATGACGAGTCTTATCAGGCTCCACTCAATGTATACAGATAGGCACACACACACTTGTGCATAAGTAATGTGAATTGTACTTTCGTATCTATGTTTACATCAGACTCTCTCTTTCTCTTTAAAAGTGAATGACAACATTTCTTTTTTATTGTAATACGCTTCGCACCAAGTGTGAAGTGTAAGTCCATCATCACATTAGACTGTTGTTTGTAATACATTAAGGATTTTATAAAGTAAAATATATACAATACAAATTGAGCCATCCTGTTTTTTTCTTAAAGAAAATATTTACTGAAGCTCCCCATCCAACCCCCAATCTTATTTCGTTGCAAATTTTTTATATTTAGGACTGGGAATATTTCATGTCAAAATAATGTGGACTTCAATTCTTCAATTGAGGGCGTGGCATAAATTTTCTCCCGATTTCCAATGAAAATTATATATATAGTACTAAGCATGATAAATTCCCAATTATAGCGACCAACAATTTTTGGTTTTTACAGCAAAATTTTACCTAAATACACAGCAATTCTTTAAACCATGACCTTGCTAACTCAACTCTCTGTGTCTTCCTTTCTTCTTAATTGCTGAGTACTTTTCCAAACATTCGATTTGAAAGTATTTGAAGTACAGTTCAGAATTTCAATATTTTCTTTGGAGATAAATTTGCAATTTCATATGGTTCCATATACTGGTTATCCAGGCAGTGGAGTCTGGTCCAAGTTAAGCCTTTGCAGTGGTATAGTAAATGCTCTGCTCTCTCCTTCTCTTATGATTAATATTCTTCCTTTATTGTTCTCTAGAACAAATAATCTGAACAACAACACAAAGTAAACAGAAAATAAAGAATAACACTAAATTCAGTTTCGCCGCATATTTTATACTTTTTACGAAACACAAATCCTTATAAAATGTGCATATCGATAATTCAGATTTGCATAAGCTTTAATGGGATTCCTAGTTAATACAATATATAATCACCCAAAGTTTAAGATATTACAGTAATAGTAAAATGATGAGCATCAACATAGTAAGAGGGTGAACTTTGTCGAATCCTATAAACTAAAAAGTCTGCTTCCGTTTTCTTATAGATATTTGAAAGAATATTTTTGATTAGACTGTCAGACTGTGCACGGCTTTGAGAAAACATACCGAGTCGCCCTCTGATGTAGCAGAGATGATAAAAAATTACTTTCATTGATTCCATGCTTGCGCTATCAATTCGAGCAAATCTTCCAATTGTAACTGCACGGTTAGGCATAGAATTTGTCCTTGTCCAGATATCTTGTACGACTCAAAGTTTATTCCGAAATCTATCACAGCATTTTGATGCATTCATTAAAGAAACCAATAAACTTTTCTTATGTAGTAAAAGAGACATTTACAGGCAAATAGTTGCACTGACTTGGACGACTTCGCGATACAAATTTGGGGCATGACTACCGCATATTCATGGCAATGTGAAAGATACAACATAATGTAAATTAACTATCTCATATAATGATGTAAAGTGAGCCGAAAGCTATGTATAATTATAAGTTTAAACAAGACACTGCATCGGTTTATATGTATCTTTCACATTCACACAAAGAAGACACATTTTGTTTGCGATCATTATCTCTTCCAGTTATCGGACAGCTCTGTCATACAGTTGCATTTGCATTTCGATATCGGTAACCAATTTCATTTCGTTATCATTGAAAGCTGACAGAATATCACAATTTGTGAGGGTGCGAGGTGTGAAGGGACGGATAGATGGACATGGTTTTGATAAACTTTATGTAGCCTCCGATTCTAATAACAACTTGGCCCTAAGATATACTGCTTCCTAATTTTAGAAAAAAAATCATGGATCTCAAATATGTATGCAGAAGCTTTTGCAAATGCCCCGAAATTCAATTTTGCCGGACCACCAACATATGGTACAATGTGTTGTAGTAGATTTATAATATAGTGAGACCGGTGTAACAATTTTTTGATTTTTTTGTTTTGTTTTTTTCTTTAGTGTTTTCATATTGAATTCCAGGTAAATATATACGCATTTATATCTACATAGGTAGCAATACCAAACACAGTCATACAACCGATCTGATGAGAGAGTGCTTTTAGAGGAACTCACTCCAGAGTGAGTGAGTAAATCAGTGAGTGAGGTAAGCAGGGTGCACCTGACATACGCAAACCTGAGAACACCATCACCAACAACAACAACAACAACAGTTGCGTACACAGGTAATTCTGTGGTTCTGGTGGTGGCGGTGGTGGTGGTGGAGGTGAGTAAAGATCTCTCTCACTCATATGAATGAGATCTTGTTACTTTAATTGGAATATTTTTGTCTCCACTCTTCACACTCCACTCTCTGTTGTTTTTGCTGCTATGTCAATACAGTTGTGTTTTTGTTGTTGCAATATTATTGCTGCTGCTGATGTTGTTGTGTTGTTGTTGTTGTTGATGATTCAAGCTTTGTTTAGTATGATAACAATAACTCACTCATCTGTTTAAAGATTTTGTATATCGTTGTTGTAAATATTTTAAACATGACTAGTGAGTGAGTGAGTGCAATATGTGGTAGGTAGTAAGTAGTTAGCCATCGAGCCATACAATATATGTATAAATATTATATGTAATGTACATTTCATTTTCCTTATTACTTTCTCATGAATTTATTTACAATGGGTTTTTCATTTATGATCAAATTATATTTTGCAATTGTTTATTTATTGAAGTATGTATGTATATAAATACATACATATGTATTGTATTTCTCTTTCATTGCAAATTCATCATTCATTCATTTATTCATTGATTGATTCACATTTCCAATAAATTTAATAGCACAACAAAACTTTTGTTTTGTTTTGTTACAATGAAAAATAAAATATTTCATAATTAATCACCAGAAATTTAAATACTCAGAATTCATTGCTCATTGCTCATTAATTACTTCGAATGAATGAATTTTCTTAATTTATAATTTAGATTCATTTAAAAAAGAAAATATGAATATTCTTACTTTTTAAGAATGTTGTAGGTATATGTAACTCGAACTGGAACTTGAAGTATTTGAAATTCATGTACGTATATAATCGATTGAAAGAAATGTTTTGTTTAGAACAGAATAAATAATAGAATTTCAGCTCTTTATCTCAAAGGCGACCGTTGGAGATAAAAAGATAGACACATTGTTATTGTTGATTCAATATTACTGGCCATGCTGATCAAGCCTCTTGTTGTTACATTGCACATACATATATGTATATGTACATATATCAGATTAAACTAACAAAACAATAATATATTCTTCATTCACATTAAGTGTGAAGTGTGTGTGTAGAATTTAATACTAATTTAATAAATAATAACACCAAAGATAAGACAACTGATATTTTTTTTTTTTTTGTTTATTTTTCAAAGTCTAATCAGTAATGATAAAAGAAATATGTAGGTATGTCTGTACATACTATTTATATAAGACAAGAACACAACACAAACAATTGAAAGAAACAAAGAGAATTTTTGAATTTAACTGTTGCAATTGCGTAAAACAAAATCACAAAAAAAAAATAAAAAAAAAAAATACGAAACCACAACAAAACACAAAAAAAAAAAATTGAAACTTTGTGACGCGAAGTGCCGAAGTGATGTGATGTGCTTCACGAGAGCGTTCGTTAACAAATGACAAACCGCGATCAATGATGCATGAATGAAGACGCCTCGCGTTGATAAAAAGAACCTATTTCAATAATAACGACAGTATGACCGATGACCAACAACCGACGAACGCAAACAGTGCGAGCGAAGAACCCAAAAACAAAAGCAAAAACTACAACAACAGCAACAGCACCTAGAACAACAACTACAAAATGAAGAGCAAATGAGCGGCTCAAAGTTGTTAGTAAGCCTGATGACAAGTTCTTATCAATGTCTGTTTGTCTTTCTTACTCACACTCACACTTCAATTCAGTCATTCACATAAATTTTGGGTGAGAGAGAGTAATTAAGTGAGTGAAAAATTGTGTGTTTGTTAAATGAAACAATTATTGAATGACATGTGTACATATGTACATACATGCACATGTACAACAGTTAATGAGTCACTGAGCCAGTCAATGAATGAGTAAGACATTATAGTATGTATGCTGAACTTTACAATACATAAACATAGATACATATAAAACATCTATACACTGGCGGGTTAAGTGTAGAGACCCGGGCCTTCGGTTCAGAGATAACTCCGAATCCCAAGAAGAGAATTAGTTAACGATCAGTCAACCGAATCCTTATCTTTTTTCGAATGCAATTCAGAGTCCATATTACTCTGGAAAGTGCTATGTCTATACGGTTTTGTTTTTTCAATATGTATCTATATTTACGATTTACCGATATAACAATATACAACTCCGGCGCAGAATATAATCTCTAAATTTCTCTTAACACATAATTTTTGCAAGAACATCATCATACTACTTCACAAACTAGCAAAAAAAAAAAAAAAAGTATAAAAAACATATAGTTTGGCCTACATATGTAAATCCATAGTTATAGTTGACTACTTGATCTATATTTAGCCTTTCAACTAACTTTTCTTTACCAATATAAATATAGTACACTCTGTTTCCGAGAAGACCTACACATAAAACGAGGATCAGGTAGAATCAGCCAAATGTAAATAACCCCTACCTATTGCCAGAAAAATATGTAAAATCCTAAAATGTTGCTAAGACCTTCAATTCCATTCTGACTTATAATCAATATTGGCAAATTTGCGGTTATTTCAGTGGATGTATTTAAATTTGACGCCCCGGGATCCCGATAATCTAATTCCGCCTGTGATTTTATATATAGATTGGAAATGCTGATAATTTGTGGCTAGTCAAAGAAGGTTAATAAATTTAATTTGTTTTAATTTTTTGATTAATCTCCAAATCATAATTATTTCGATAAGACTCCTTTGTTTATTCTATGGATTTCTTTATAATTTAGTCGAGATGCTTGTAATCCATGAAGTACCGATCTGGATATGAAAATTCAATACTTGTATTATCATAAAAATAAAAAAATATGATAGTCCATATGTAACATACATATGTACATAAATAGTTAGGTACATTTGGTAAAAATAAAAGCAGTTTGCTTTTCATTTAAAAAAAAAAATATTTCAGAGCATTACATTGGGCCTCATATTTTTATGGTTAATTCAAAAGTTACTAGAGGACGTGAGCATGTGGATGTCCACATAAATAAACGGTCTCTTTTTCTTAAAGTATTTTTTTCTACAATATACATATGTCATATGAAAGGTATATAATCTTCAGGGTAACCGAATTATAATTTTAGCGATCAATGAGCGTTTGTCACTTGACTTTGTCACCCTAAGACTGAATGAATTTGAAGAGAATGCTCCCAGATCATTTTGAGGTCTTAAGTCATTAGGGTGCAGTATTCATAAAGCAATGAAATTATTGTTCATGATATTCTAATCAACTTAACCCATTCATTTATTTAATCAATCATTTGCTGTAACACCCGCATTTTTAGTTAGATTTTGTTTTCATAAATGTATTTATGTACATAAGAATATTTGTCAGAAAGTTCTGACATAGCGAAAAATATAAAACATTTGCTGTGACCGGACTTTCATAGTTTAGATATTTATCCATAATCCTACAACTGAGAAATGTTTTAAATATTATTTATTTTATTAAATTATTCTATAGAAAAGCATCTAGAACTCTTCCGTTTTACGAGTTCTTATTTTGATTATATTCTTTTTACTTTATAGGTGGCTGTAACATGAATCCAAAGATAAACGAATATTCAAACCCATGGACTTTGTAGGAAACACCGAAAACAAAGAATATGAAGACCGTAAATCACCGTAAATTTTGGTAATAGTTTCTGGAATGTACGCCTTATAATTCATATCATTTTTCGATCTTCTTCCACGCTATGCCAAATATAAATTGCAACTCCTTTAGCGAAGCTATTCTAGATGCATCTGAGTCAATAAATTACACTATGAATTTGTTCGGACTGGTGCAACTATTTCCCCTTTTTAAAGCCTAAAAATTTATTGGTAGAATCAAGATTTACAAACCGACAGCAGCGAACAACTTGTATTATATTTTTTTAGAAACTATGAACAAAATGATAAATTATTCAGATAAAAGGTAATAAATAAGATAATTTTGATCTATTTTTATTGATTTATTTTACACATAAAAATGTGTAAATACTATTTGAGATATATAAATGTAATCGAATAGTTTGTTTGCTCTATGTAGATCAATACACTAGATCGGGCAAAACGTATTTCTTTGTCTGATGAAACCAAATCAGACAAGACAAAACACATGTGTTTGTCCGATCATTTTTTCGTATGATTGGTTTGTCGACAAATACACGTCTTTGCATACTGCCACCACACACCGGATCCGAACATTAAAAAACACTTTAGACAAGTGTTATTTTCGATAATTGCTAAGTTGCTTATGGCGAAACCCAACCGCCTAAGACAAGACAAAATGAAAAAAAAATAACATTTCTCGTTGCCTTTCGTCTTTTGAAGACAAAATATTCTTCCTTATGTTTCATTTTATTCCGCTTGATGTGTGTTGGAATAGAACATGTTTTCTTGTCTGATCCGGTGTGCTCTCAACCAGTCAAAATATAAATTTAATTTGCTCATTTCCTTATTTCAATTTAATTGCAATAATTTCACAATTTTACTAAAATCGAATAAATTAGGAAAAAAAGAAACCAAACCATAGTGAATTATAATCCAAAGGCGACTATTATTACATTAGACGATTGCAGTAGACGGTAAAATTTTTTGGAAAGAAACACAACATTTGTGAGGTGAAATGAAGTGTATAATATCTTTGTGTTCTTTGTTTTTTCTTTTTTTTTTTTTTTTCTTTTGTTAAACAATTTTTAATAGTTTCACATGCTTCAAGTGATTGTTTGTTTTATTTACTATAGATTTCTGAGCAAACTGGAAATATGCTAGGTTTGTAGATCGGGTATGGGGCGTGAATTGTAAGTTGACGGATGCTGGCTGAGAATAGCGGAAAAATGTTATGCGTGTATTTTGGGTTCGAAAACGAATTTGTTTGATATTTTGTAAACAAAACTTAATCAAAAAGAAAAAAAAAAAAAAAAAGAAAAAACGATAAATTTTGGTCTAGTCGAAACTGTAATACACTATTTAGTATGTTGATGAAATGCTTTTCTATTATATTGTAATAATTGTGAATATGTTAATGAAACTTAACACATTAAAAAAATATGATATTTTTGGACAAATTTTGAGTTTAATTTCAAAATTTATGGTTTTGAAAATCAATAGCAATGGGATAAGCTCATCACTGGCCCAGGACGGCATAACTTAATGAGACTCGCGGTGTGTTAAAAATCCTTTTACACACTTTTTAAGTATTATGAACTGAAATTAAAACGAAGCAATGATATTGAAAAGGAGCTTGAGTAGTAGAGTATAACAGGAATCTTGCGGTTCCTTTTTGACATGTGAAAACTTAACTCTATTTGACGAGTACCTCATCCTACAGCCCACATTTTCTCGATTAGTTTTAAATAGAATAGATTAGATCCTCACCGCCCAAGGCAAAGATAATGTTCATATCAATATGGAGTCGTTTCTGTCTCTAGTCTCCAGAATCAGTGTTTCCTTCCTAGGCGTCACAAACATTAGACTGATGTGATTAAATATACTCAAGATAAGTGTAAAAAACAAAACAACAACAATAAGGAATAATTTCCAAAACGATGAAGTCAATACACAATTTTGTATTGTATTCTATTTGTTGTTGTATACTGGAAAATTGTGTATGTTTTTATTGGTTTTTGTTGTTGTTGAATTAAAATGAAAATGAATTTTCTATATTGTAAGTTAGTTGAATATAGAAAAGCGTGAAAAGCAGATCGTGCCTAAGAACAGCTACTTACTATATGTTTTAAGAAAAAACAAAAAAGAAAAAATTTATATTACAATAGCAAAAGGTATATGCAAAGTTATAAAAGAACTGGAAGATAAATGAATTCGACCAGTTAAAATTATATGTACATTCTATTAGTATATGTGTATAGTTACATTGAACATACAATTCTTATCCAAAGTTATCCAAATATATCAGTGTGTAAAGTTTTAGTTTTACCTGGATATAGAATTTCCGTTTTTTAATAGATCAAAAAGTTAAAAAAAAAAAAAACCATTCTATCTCCTATAACTGAATACCATAAGATCAGAATAGAACAGATCAAGATAAAGATCACGATCAAAGTTCATCATCACTTCTCACGGATCGAAGGAAGGGAAAAATGTTTTCCAAAGATCAACTAATGTCCATTAACACCACAAAAAGTGGCTTAGCTGTAGCTGGTGCATTGCGAACAATAAAAGTCTCCAGTGACGGTAATGGTGCCAGTAATGAACTCTTCGAGGGCTATTCCAATGAATTGCTCACCTTTGCTTGGGTTGCTTGCATAGTTTTTATTATTGTCGGTGTCCCGGGCAACCTTTTGACAATTGTTGCTCTCTCACGTGGCAAACAAACACGCAACTCTACAGCCATATTCATCATGAATCTATCATGTTCAGATTTACTGTTCGGTTGCTTTAATTTACCATTAGCTGCATCGACATTTAAAGAACGCGCTTGGACCCATAGCGATCTTTTATGCCGATTGTTTCCATTGCTGCGCTATGGTCTCTTGGCGGTTTCTTTGTTTACCGTCTCATTGATAACGATTAATCGTTATATAATTATAGCACATCCACGTCAATATCTAAGGTAAGTCGTCATCCAAACTAATGAGTTTCAATCTTTTGAATAATTCATTTATTTTATTTTTGTCATATCATTTAATAGAATCTATCAACGTCGATATTTGGTTTTAATGGTTGCCGGCACTTGGATTACAGCATTTTCCATAATGATTCCAACATGGCGTGGCATTTGGGGGCGATTTGGTCTCGATGTAGGCATTGGGTCTTGCTCGATACTTCATGATAAAAATGATCGTTCACCAAAAGAGTTTCTCTTTGTGGCTGCTTTTATGGTACCATGTATTTGCATTGTGATTTGCTATGCACGCATCTTTCATTTAGTTCGAAAGGCAGCGATACGAACACGTGAACCGCAAAAGAATGAACAACTATCGACGCCAAATACCTCAAGTGGACGGGGCTTAGTTCCAGAATCACCTGAAAACAAGAGTCGGCCAAAAACACATGGCTCCAAATCGAATGCTGAAAGTAAGTACCTACATATGCTTTAAACATATACATATTTTCATTAAAATCACAATTGCAAAATCTCATGTGCACTTAAAATTTCATAACATTTCTATGAAGTTCTCAACTTATAAAAACGTGCGAATATGCTGGGCTTCACTTCCAATTATGTATAAACATAGTTTTTGTGCATCTAACAGCATAACACAGCATAACTGAGGTGCTAAAAGAAGTAACTGCCCATAATGCAAAAAGCAATTGTTGAATTCAGGAATGAGAAGTCTAAGTATAAAAATCAAAAATAAATCTTTCCACATAGTCCCGTATTACTATCGATTTTCTATGTGACCGAGCTGTAGCAACTTTTTGTCATTGTAATGACTAATAGTCTAGTATTAAACTATGTCATTGATCCTTAAATGCTAATGATACTTTCGTCACTTACACTGATCTTATAAAAACACACTGCTTTCCTGTACAACTGCCCGGCTAATCCAACTCAATTGTACTCAAATGAACAAAGTCAATCCCATCTATAAAAGTTATTTCCATTCTGATATTCTCTATGATAATTTGACCATGATATCATAATATCGCATAACCATCTATTTCTCCTACACTAATATTTATATGTTAATAATATTTACTTACTTATATCCAGCTCCCCTGACGGCGCCGCAGAATCCCAAGCAGCAGCAACTGAAAAAGGATAATAACGATGATGTAGCAGAGGAGACATTTCAAGAGTGTCAACTTCAAATCAATAATATATCTTACCCATTTCTGATTGACGAATATATCAAATATATTGATGATAATGCATCCACAGACAGTTTACCCATCTCATATAGCATCAAGCAGGTTATTATACATATGAGAATATATACAATATAATATTATATATGTTAAATATACTATATCAATTTATATGTTACGTTATATATTAGAAACCACAGTCACAGCCAGTAGTCATGACAACGGCAACAGTAACACCAACAGCCCCAGTGACACAGACTCTACCGATCGCAGATACACAAACAGTAACCAATAATATAACCACCAAAGCTAATCCGTTCAATGAGTAAGTCAAGTCAACTGAGTATTCAATGATTATTTATAATTGTGTTATATTATATATCAATTATTGTAGGAACAACAAAAGTAATTTAAAGACTTCTCTAAGGACTTCATTCATACGCTTTAGCTCTCGCAAAAGTCATTACATCTCCATTGGCAACACATCGAATGCTTCATCAATATATCCGGGACGTATGAGCTCAAAAGATCGTCGGCTACTCAAAATGATACTTGTTATATTCGTTTGGTTTGTCGTTTGTTATTTACCAATAACAATAACAAAAATCTGGAAGGGTATTACGGAAATACATGTATTTAATATCAGTGGATATTTATTGATCTATTTGACAACATGCATAAACCCATTGATTTATGTATTAATGAGCTCAGAGTATCGTCGTGCCTATTGGAATTTATTAAGGTGTCGTAATCAAAGTGAACAACATTAGAACACAGAACAGAATAGAACAGAAAAGAACAGATCATAACAGAAGGCTACGTCCCGGGAAGAAAGGACCTGATGATCTGTAATTTGCATCCAGGGGTTATAACAATTGGTAAACGATGTCATCGTCCATCACTTGGAATCTCATCATCATTATATATGGCAAATTATTTTTACGACTCTAGTGTAAACGTATTAACAAAGTGATCAGTAAAATAAGGAGGGTGGGTGCCTGGTAATGCATTTTGTGCCCTAAGGAATTTTAAGCGTCTATTCCATTAATAATAGAGAGACCAACCACTATAATTAATCAGAAATCATGGGAGTTTAATTAAAAATTCAATATAATGAACTGCAATAATTTCCAGGGTATAGACTTTTAGGGCAGCAAATGTATGATGTAATCGGAGACTCATCTCCTTTTGTTATAAAATGTTACATAGAGACAAAGAACTCAAAATGATCAAAAACAAAGAATTAAACCCATTGAAAATATCCATTTTTTATATATATATATATGTAGGTATATAATATTAAGAACATTTGTTTGTATATTAAATTGCAATTGTATTTAATAATTATAACGTTGTATCGTATGATTTTTATATATAATATATGTATATTTATATATAACTACACATACATACATATGTAAGTATATACTAGAAATACTTTTACAGGCATGTTCCCAAATCCGATTCCATTTCAAAAATTTACATACAGAATTAAAATACATAGGTTACGATACTACTGAGTATGAAAGTATTCTGATTACAGAACTTCGTTAATAGTTCAACAATTTCATAAAGTTTCGAAGTACTTACAATAAAATGTTTGTATTTGTTTTAATTTTGATAAAATAGTATTTTTGTGAAAAAAAAATGTATAAGTTATAATACTGACAATGAAAAACATATGGGAATAATTTGTAAAAAAAAAAAAAAATTGAATTGAATTGAGCCAACAATTGTTATGAAATACAATGAAATGAGTAGACTGGACAAATCGCTAAAAAAAAATTGTGTCACTCTTTCTCTCTCTTTCTTTTTCAATTTCAATTCTCAGGATATCCAACAATACATTGTATTGAAATGAATAGATTGGACAAATCGCTTATGCTATTGTAACAATCTCTTAATTTTCAAATCGCTCACTAAGAGAGATTTCCCTAATCAATTTCAAATCTCGTGATATCCAATTTAGAGAAGAGCTTTATTTCCTGAGCAATTTGTCCAGTGTATATATTTTTATAGTCTTTGTATGAGATTGTTGTGACTCTCCTCCTCTTAAATTTCAATTTTCAATATTCCCAAAAGTAAATTGTGTATAATTTTTTCTCAATTTCGTGAGCGTTTTGTCTAGCCTATTTATTACATAGTCTTTGTTGCTATTCTGTTTAAATAGTGCAATACGTACAATGATGATGGTGAGTTGCTTAAAATGTGTTCAGATTTAGTGCTTAGTTGTAATACATGTACATAATTGATAATGAATAATATCCCAGTTAATTGTTCGATATATGCAGTTAATGCATTGAATATCACAAAAACAAAGTATTTATGTATGCATATATGCATTACTTAATTTATAGTCGAAGCAACTATATAACATGTGTATGTATGTTTTGCATATTCGATCTATGTAACAAAATATAACAAATTTATAATTATTATTTGTACAATAATATTTTTTATATAAGTAGTATTGTCTACTGAAACAACCGATGCATCTATCGATCGATGGATCGATCGATCTTTTTAATATCCATAATATTTTTGTTATGGTTTCAAACAAGATCATTTTTAAAAGTAAAAAATCAGCAATTACATTTCTCGAAATTGGTGCAAATTTTACTTTTTGAACACATCTATGTATGTGCGGATTTTCGGATTTTCAGAACATGACTGGATACATTTTCTTTATTAATTAATAAGTATATGTAAATGCTTTTGTATAATTGATATTGTTTTGCGTTGTTTCTTCTTCGTTTCATCATTATCATTGTAATCAATTTAATTATCGTTTAGTTCCACTAAATAAGTTATTATTATTATTATATTGGTATGAATTTTGTCTACTTAAAGTTAGTAACACAACTAAAAAAAAAAAAAAAAATGCTTTCAAAACAAATGGCAAATGATTTTTATTGTAGATTTTATATAATTAACACATATTAATTAATGATGTCGTCCCATCGATCTATCCATTCCATCCATCTATCCATACATTAACGGCCACATAATGTGTATTTTTTTTTTTGACAATTGCCACCAATTATACCGATTCCGTATGCTCCGATATTTCAAGTATAGGACTTTCACTTAATGGCCAATTTGGCGCAAATATATGATTTAGTACTGGAGCAGTCGATTGCAACTAAAAGAAGAAACAAGAAAAGTTGTCATTTATTTCGGTACCACTATAATATTTATTTATAATATAAGTATACATGTTGTATGTACCATATATGAAAATATTAATGATACATTTTCATTTGAAATACTTTGTTTCCTTTTATGAAGGATTTATTCATCTCTCAAAATATGTGTTTCATATATAAACTCATTCATTTTTCTACCCTAAGATTGAAGGATATGTCTATGAAAGAAGAGAATAGCATTTTCATCTCTATATCTAAAAAACAGACGGACCCCATCCATCTTTAAACTATGATTAAAATATTTTAGAAAATAAATGCAGAAGATGAAAGTAAAAAAACTGGAACAGTCGATTGCCACAAGTTTCACTTGAGGCAAATTTTTCAAGAGAAAAATTATTCACCTTAGATAAAAACTAAAGTTAATCGTTATGATATGGATACATAATAACATCCCAACCAAGCTCTCGGAGCTCCTGGCGAATCACTATCGATTTGTCTGATCTGACTTTGTCCTAATGGAACACAATTCCTCTCCTATCACTTCTGGGAGCTTTCTTCATTCAAACGATCTAATTGACTGAGTAGTTTTTTGATACATATTATAAAAATCATCTATTGGAAAAATAATGGATTTCTTTTTACTAGACCTTTTATTACATACAAAGTTAGTTTTAGTTTTGGGAAAAATATGGAAAATATTATAATTGTTCTTATATGATATTTGGAGGGCTGGACTATGGACTTTGTATGTATGTACAAATGTAGTTTTAAAAACTACAACAATTTGGAAGCTATGAATCGGAATGATCTTAGTTATTGTCATGGTGTTTTGGAATGGAAAACTTATAATCCTTTTCGCAAAGAACCCATGAGAATATGGTAGCAAAAATTTATTACAATCAAATATCATAAAACTTACATGATAATGTGTACCCGCCGTAGGTGGCAGCGATGAAGTTACATCCTGCTGAAGTGAATTCTTTGGAGATGTCATAGGCAATGGATTCCATGTTTCCATAGAAGCGTGACGACTTATTATTGATGACTTACACTTTGGAGACAATGAACCAACACCGCCACCTGTCGATGATACCGAGCCGCGTGGTGATAGCATGTTTGTGGTGTCGCTAGTTTGCTGTTTAATATACGAAGTCTTCATGAAATTCTGACTTAAGTGAGTAGTCACCGATGATGGTTGATTAGTTGTACTGGAATAGCTAGGTGAAAGTGGCGAACGTCGATCCAATAGAGTCAACTCGTAAAGGTCATCGGTTAATTGCAATTGATCGGTAGCAATTTTAAAATTAGCTTGTTCACGTAAAAGTTGCTGCTGTTGGAACTGTAAGTGTTGCTGTTGTTGATGTAAATGTTGTTGTTGCTGCTGTTGATGGTGGTGGTGGTGGTGGTTGTGATGATGCTGATGCTGACGAGTTAGTTGACTCTCCAGAGCATATTGTTTTTGGAATAGTTGGCGCTTCTGTTGCAGCAAACGATGTTGCAACAATTGTTGTTGCAATGGCGGCTTATGTATGCTCGAAGAAGGCATTGTATTCAAGTGATGGTAGAACATGGCAGCATCTGGATGACGTGGCTGTACTGGAATAGGTGGCATTGGCGGTGGCATTGGCGCATACACTGAATGATGATGTTGGAGTTGGTGTTGGTTCATCTGGTGATGATGTTGTTGCATATGATGACCATGCCCATTGCCATGCCCGTGCCCGTGCCCAGTGGAATATTGGTGAGTGTGCGGTAGTGTTTGTGTGTGGTGATGCAACGATGGCGTCGCCGAAGGTGGCGGCGGTGGTGGTGGTGTTAGTAAAGATAATGAAGTATGTGGATGGTGATTATTGCTAGCGTCTTGGACTGATATTTTGCTTGATAGCGTATAAAATTGACTTGACTGAAATTGACAATTATTTAAGTTATCCATGTGCTGCAACACACTAGGATTTGTATGAGCACCACCATAGGTGCTTGGTTTTAGTGTAATGGCATCCTTTTGCAGATGTTGAATCTCTATCCAACCATTACGCTTGACATCGTAACGGTAGCTACCATAAACTGTGCCCGTATTCAATAGAGCGCTGGAACTCATTAGACCTTGAGCGACTAGGCCATCGCTAGCACGTCGGCCCTCTCTATAGATCGTAGCACAAAAAAAGACAACAAAAAAAATATAAAATATATAAAAGGAATCGCTTATTATTAAAACCGAACCCACCTGAAATGCACAGGTGAACGTTTTCCAGCAAATGGAACGCAATTTTCCAACGAAGCCGGTGGCGAAGGCGCCAATGATGATGCAGATGGTAGAGGTGGTTGCGGTGGTTGCGGTGGTGGTGGCGCAGAGCCTTGTTGTTGATTTGGCTGTTGCACTAATAATGAACCCACTCCACAGTCCGCCCCAGCTGGAGGCATATGAATACATGAATTGTTACTGTTATATAGTGAATGTTCTGATGAGTGCTCACTGCTATCGACAGCAGTAGTTAACAATGAGTTGCTCATACACGGCAAACTTTCGGCAATATCCCCTCCACCACCACTTCCACTGCCAGTGGCCCCATTTGGAAAGATGAAATCAATGCTATCATATGCTGAGCAATTACTTTTCGATGAACCACGACTTAAATTTTGGCTTAGACTTTTTGAATAGCTGACAATGACACCACTGGAGGAACTGCTGCTGGCATAGGATTGCATACGTTGTGTTGCTGTTGCTGTTCTTGTTAAGTCAGTTGAAGACTGAGAGCCATCTATGTGACATCAACTTAGATTAAACTAACTTGAGTTGACTATAAAATTGAATAGAAGTTATACCTTTTGTCTCTGTTCCATGATCAGTTTCGCATCCTTCATCTGTACTAGAGCTTCCCTGCGCATGTACCGTCTTGGTCTGCACATACGTATTGTTAATGTTACTAGCCTCTTCGTCTGGATTGTTTCTTGATTTCTTTATTTTGCTATATAAAGAAAAACGTAAAAAAATATCATCATCATCATTAGTAAGGGAAGTAGCTTAAATATCCTTGTATTACTTACGCGCAAACTTCTCCATTCATCTCTGGTTCTGTCTTCACTCTGTGTTCATGTTCCATATCACTTATAATGCGACAATTCGATGTAGTTAATTTTTTGTTTGATGATATCATAGGTAGTTCGGTTGCTTCTTCTGATTTCGACTTCTAAGATGATAGCAAGGCATGTAAGAATTTAATAGAGATTTAATTTATTTTAAACATCTAAGCAATAATTTCTTATAGGGAGGAATGACTGGAAGAATACCTAACTCTCCTATTAAACGAGAATTTTGTCTATCACCACCGATCTACTAGTTCATCAGACAAGGAGATCATTACAGTAGTTTTAAAGTGGAAGTAATATTATCCATGAAACCTTGATATGTTTAAAGACTATTAGACTGTATAAGTCTTGTCTGATAAAAGCACGTTCCTATTGACTAACCTCATTTGTCACTCTCAATAAAATAGCTAAGCACCCTTTTACAACTTTTAAGTTCAGGAGATACGAGCTGAATAATTCCGTCAACCAAAGATGGACTAGCTCTATGGATAAGGAAATTGTAAGGCAAACTTGGACAAGGCTACGTCAATGTCTCACTAAAACTTAGTAGACGGCATATCAGAGCTTTGGTTGGAGCCCACACTGGCCCCTATCTAATAAGTAAGATCTCATTTTGCTGGAGGCTGGAGACTATCCAGCACCTTTTCTGTACATGAATGATGAATCTTGGGATCCTCCTACACCCTCGTAATAAGCTCAGGGGAAAAGTATAGTGAATACGTTACGATAGCCTATGTATACTATTTTTTGTCTCGATTACTCACCTCCAAAGGGAGTGGACTCTCTTGTAGTGTTTGGAAGAGTCTAGACGCTTCTGCGGACATTTTATAACGAAAACTTTGACTTGAATTTGTTGTAGTTGATGAATCAAAACTATTTGAACTTGACATAGTTTTTGACTCTTTTCGTTTGTATTTGGCATCAGTCTGATTTTGATAGTATTGTTGCTGTTTTTGATGTTGCTGGTGGTGACGATGTTCACCACTCTCAGTTAGAAAATCGGCAGTGCGTTGTTGTTGTTCTAATATTGATGATACTGATGGTGGCGGTGGTGGAGGCGTTTTGGTGTCAGCGATGGCAGTAGACTATTTGAAATAAATAATATTAAATGAAAATTTACAATTCTACATAATTTATAATGGGATCCGTCCTCACCTGCTGTAATAACAATCTACAGTCCTCGGTGCTCTGTTTGATAATACATTCACTTATGTTCTGGTGATGATTATTATGAAGCAGCATATGATCATGAGTGTAGGGATCATGATTATGATTGATATGATGATGATGGTGATATTGATGTGGATGTGGATGCGGATGTTTTTTGTAAAGAACCCCGGTACCGACGTGAAGTTGTTGTTGAAGAGTTTCACCGCCATTTAAATGCTGATTTGATGACAAATTAATTTCTCTAGATTTGAGATTCGCTATCGATAGTAGTTTAGTATTATTGTCCATGCTAAGTGTGGCGTCAATCGGACGTTGGCAGTTTATACTTATACTTAAATTATTACGACTTAGTCTAGATGAAGGTGTTGCCACTGACCGATTCTCATGCAAGCAATGCACCGACGGTAAAGGTGGTGCCGGTCCCGGTGCCGGTAATGGCACTGGTGTCGCTGATAATACTGACGCTGTTGATGATTCCTTTAACAGCGTAACATTGTGTAAAGAATCCAAATAATTTTGATGAGGATGTTCCTGCTCGCTTGCATGGTGCATGGCCAGAGGAGACCGCGATGGCGATGGCAAGCCAGAGCCAATTTTTTGTAAATGGCTTGGAGCATGAGTCATCAGTTCATTGGGGGTGGCATTACCGGTGACAGCACTGCCACCAAAATCATCCATTACTACAGCCTGATGTCGGCTAAGTCTTATATGTTGATCCTTTGGCAGAATCATTGGGCTTATTGTCTGTTGTGTCTGCATTATTTGTTCATTTAAATGCAGATTTGTTTTTCGATGGTGCGTTGCGTTGTTGGTTATTGTACCCGTGCCAGGTGTTGTCGTTGGTGTTGGTGTTGGTATTGATGAAGATGTGGTTGTTGTTATTGATGTTGGTGTTGGTATTGTAATTCCTAATACCCCACTCTCCAACACAACCGGCTTTGAATTGTAAAAATGTTTCGTTGTAACATTTGTGGCACTGGCAGAACTCATCGTTTGATGGTGGTCATACGAGCTCATAGATACTTTTGGCAATAGGCCTCTATTGAGTTGCACCGAAATTTCCTGAGTGGCTTTCTTAAAATTAACGCGATCCATTAAAAGCAGATATATGGCAGCGACATGATCATAGCTGTTCTTCTTTAGGCTCGCTTTAGTTTTATCGGGGGAAATTCCCACAAAGTCGGACATTATGCGTAATATATCCTCGTTGGGCTCTGTACTATGATTAGGTTCCATTTTTACATAGTATTTGGTAAGATAAGCATTATCTACCCATTCAGGGTTCAACCAACGATGTTGTTTTATCTGTTTGATGGTATATCGACGTGTCGGCTCCAGAACCAGCATACGGCGTATAAGATGTTCACATTCTAAATTTTAAATACAAACACAAATATGGTACACTACATAGATAAGATGCTTAAGTTAAAATTCATATTTATCCGTATTTACCTGAGGACATGAAGAATGGTATACGGAAACGACCAGATAAGACGCGATCACGTAAACTTTGTAATGTGGAACCATCGAACGGTAAAGCTCCACATACGAGCACATACAGAACGACACCCAAAGACTGGAATTAATAATAAAAGTCTCCATGTACATCATATGTATTTATATGCTTATGTACAGTGAGTAGCAATTTAAATTAAATCTCTACTCACCCAAATATCGATTTCTGGGCCTGTATATTGTTTGCCTTCAAAAACTTCGGGTGCAGCATATGGTGGCGAACCACACCAAGTTGATAATAGTTCGCCATGTTTAAAGTGATTTGAGAAACCAAAATCAGCTATTTTAATATTCATATTATAGTCCAACAAGAGATTCTCAGCCTTAAGATCTCGATGAACAATGCCATTTTGATGGCAATACTCAACCGCTGATATAATTTGCCAGAATTTAATTCGCGCCGCCGTTTCTGACATACGTCCAAATTTGGCAATATAATCTAAAATTCAAAAATATTAGTTAGTTTATTGTTTTTAAGACATCGTCTAAGTCGTTGTTTAAAGAACTCACCAAATATTTCACCCTCACTGGCATATTCCGAAACAATATAAATCATATTTTTAGTTTCCATAACCTAAAATGATAAATCAAATCAACAGACTCATAAAGATCCCATTTCCATAATCCCACTGTCATTCACTTACCTGATAAAGTTTTATAATGTGCGGATGATTTAAACGTTTCATTATTTCAACTTCTCGATAGACTTTCTGTAAATTTGTCACATCCAACTGAGACTTATCGATAATTTTAATTGCAACCTATAAACGATAACAAAATATTATGTATTGTATATAGAACAAAAGTCTCATTTGATCTGATCAATATTACCTAACAGGAATCTTTAAATATGGGCTAAAATTTATGGTTATTGAAAGTTAAGATGTAAATACGTTTAACGTATCTTTCGACAATGGTGAACTAAGGACGAAGGGAGTGGGTCTTGTATCGTGCCATCTGGTGAAGCAGGACCCCCAAATTTCACAAACGCAAAGGGCTACTGAACGTACCACCCTCCGTTTTAAGAAAAACCATCTTCTAAGCGGAAAATGATATGAAATAAAATAAAAATAAGGTTTATCGAAACATTGATCTGAATGCATACATATTATTGTATTTATAATAGTTCGCAGAATTTCATTGCATATTAGACGCCTCACCGAATAGTCTGCCAGAGCATAAACATAATTTATTGTTATATTTTCATAATTTGTAAACTAGATCCGGATGATTTCGGATTGATGTAAATGAAAAATGTATATACTTATAAAGACTATAACCAAGGGTCCTTGGCCACAAACATATCAAGCAAATGCATGTTAGGTAGAGAGAGGTTCGAAATTCTATTTTTACTGAGGTAACCGGGGACCCCACTAATAAAAAGGTACAACTTTAGGTATTATCGTTGGTACTGGTTCTGTCTGATATTCATGCATACCTCATTTTTAGTGATGCGATGATGTGCTAACTTCACAACAGCAAAGTTACCTTTACCAATGGTACGTTCGATGTCATAGAAACCCACACGTATGGGTTCTTTTAATTTTAGCATATCTCTATGATTAGTACTAGTGACGGATGCAGTCGAGACGCCGCCAATACTGCCAATACCGCCACCACCACCAACTCCAAGTCCAACACCATTGTTATTGAGCAATTGCTTTGCATTAATCACATCTTTGTATGCTTCTATGGATGATGTTAATGTTGGTGAATTCGATGGATCTGTTGGACAGGTTCTCGTTGTTGTTATTTTTGTTGTCTTTATTGATGTGCAAGTACTGGAAATACTAGGTAGGTGAGAAGTATTGTTGATGCCACCGCCACCGCTGCCACTACCAATATTTTCCATTGATAAAGTCGTCGTTGTTGTTGGGCCCGATGATGATGATGTCGCAGATTTTGTTGTTGCATTCATAGCAGTAAGTGTAACCGTAGAAGTAGTAGAAGGTGTAGGATTAATCACATCATTTTCATCAGCAGTTAGATCAGAAGACGGCGTAGCTGTCTCTTTGGCCGAAATGATGGTGCTACCAACATCTGCACAACAACCACTAATACCAATTTTCTTAGTATCATTTTTTGATTTGCTCTTTGCTATTATTGTTGTTATTGAACTAGTGCAAAAATCCTCGTTGGAATCCTTGGTTTTGGATCCAGGACTACTGCTGCTTCCCTCGATTTCATTTCTCTGCTGACTCTCGCAATCACTCATTTTTTGCTAAATAGATTCTTTTGATTCGATTTGGTTTTGTTTGATTATAAATTATATATGGGGTTCCACATACTTTTAGTCAATGATGATATGATGGAACATGGCAATGGCTCTGTAAGTTAAACTAAAAAAGATTTTAGATTGAGTTAGTCAGTTATGTACCATATAATAGTGGTATGTAGTTGTAAGCCACAAATGCCGACACAGCAAACAAAGATCATTATGACGTTTAATGGGAAATGTCGGAATGAAAATACTGATGATGATTACAATTTTCGTTATTCCCGGTTCTATTGTATGTATCTATTTATATATGCATTGTACTACATACTATATATACATATATTATATGTATATACACTATGTACATTATATAGTATGTCACGCGGTAAATTTTATGTTTATTTGCTTTGTAGGCGTGGTATGGCCCAATAACTTAACTTATGACCCCCTAATATTATTGTGTAATATAAGTTCATATATGCACATACATACATATATGTATATACGGTATAATATCTTGTGTCTTGTCTTGTATTTTTTAATGTGTCAACAAAACAAGTAACAAGTACAGAAAAAAAAAAAGGTTGCTGTTCCCCTCATTTTATTCCGCACTCTCACTTGGGTTCTTGGTTCTGGGTTCAACAAAATACACACACGCGGTACCGCAGTACACTCATACTTTGGGTCTGTTGAAACAAAACGAAAAATCAATAAATGTCACTTGCCGATTTTTGTTTTTTAATTATTTGTTTTTACTAGTCATTTGACTTATAATTTTCTAAGTCAATGTTTGCTTTGTTATTTTTCACATTCTTTCTTCTTTTTTTAATTGTCTATGAAGAAGGAAAAAGAATGGATGGTTGGATGATGGTGATGGGTGCACAGAGTTCCTTCCATGCCACTAACTGACTGATGACTGGAGCTGCACAAAGCGAATGTTGAAGACGATAACAAAATATTTACATATCCATATTAATATACCCAAAGTAAATGTAAAAATATACCTTCACAGTAGTAGAAGTAGTACTATTAGTTGTTGTTGTTGTTGTTGTAGTAGTACTAGTCGATATACAACGTAGATAAATGCCGTGCTATGGCCCCACTGCAATGCAATGCCAGGAACACTTGAAACATGGTAAGTAGTTAACACGGTTAACGATTAACACATCATGGCACACCAAATGGGCAAAGAATATTCGCATTCGCATTCGCACATCCTCCACCATTGCATTGCGCTTTCAATATTAACTTCCAGATTATAAACCATATCCACATCCAAATATTTCTACTATTCCACATGACAAAAGTTTTGTTCAATTCAAGTGTTTTTCTTTCTAGGATTTGTTCTTAAGTGGATTCTATATATATGATTTTATTTATTTATTTTTCTTCCCAATTTTTTTTTTATTTTTTTTTTATTTTTTGTCTAAGTTTATTTTTACCTTTTAATTGAACTTTTTTATTGTAAATTTTCTTATTTCGCTTTATTTTATTATTATCACAATTTAATTATTTTGTGAAAAAAGAAAAACAAACAAAGGAAAAACTAAATAAATAATAATAATAATTATTAATCCTTTAAGAAACTTTCCACAGTAACGGCATCTGTGCGTATACCGTTACGACAACCAGCGACATCTAACAACTATAGATGCAGATGAAAATATGAGTATGAAATATATAGCAAAAACTCACGTTGCGAAAGAAATGAAACGAAACGAAAAGAAAAACAAGAATCCAAATCCAAGCCGACAATAGGTTTAACGCATGCGCTGCTCCTTCGCTCCGTGGGTTGCGTTTTGCAACCCAATTGGACTTGACTATCGTACATACAAATCATTTCAGAATGTGCTTATTTAATAGGTATACATATCTAGTACTATATGAAAACTATGCTTATTTCCACATGAATTCTAATCTAAAAAGTTATTGAAACACTGATAACTGATTACTGATTACTGAAAACTGATTATTGACTACATTCTGTTTGATATTTTTTATGGATCTATAACTAGGATTGTAATTCGATAATCCAATCTAATAAAACACAAATTGCAAAGAAAAAAATCAAATACAATTCTTAAAAATACTATTTCAGCTTCTTCATTGTCATTGTTCAAACTGTACCGCATAAAATCCAATGCACTAGTTTCCTTTGGGATTTTTGTAGACATGCATATGAAAGTCGATTTGTTTAACGTGACATACATATATATTGTCGAAGGATAATCATTGGCAAGTCATTCTCAGGCATCCAATTTATATAAGATATTATGAACCAACAATTTTTAATAACCGCCACCCGAAGTGTTCCCAAAATAACTTTCCTCGTGACTTTTTCTACAAATTTTGCCATTCCACTTAAATCATGTATAAATCATGCAATGCAGGTTAAAGAATTGCAATTACGAGGGCAATTTGATATGTCAGAAACATTTTTAATAAAAAATACTTTTTTCGGTATATACTATTTTAGTCTTCCTTTAGCTCGATACATTTAATCGAGCGTTTTTCCAAGTTTTTTCAACCTTCCAAATAATAGGTTTTCTCAAGTTCCTTAAATAGTTTTAGTGATGACCACTTTATTAGAGCCAAAGCTCTTACCGCCGAGCAATGTCCTCAGATTCGGAAACAGAAAATAGTCGCAGGTATCTAGATGTGGAGAATATTCTTAATGGGGCAACAGCTTGTAGCCCATGG
The DNA here is from genome assembly GCA_037040105.1 of Amiota albilabris. Classification (NCBI taxonomy): domain Eukaryota; kingdom Metazoa; phylum Arthropoda; class Insecta; order Diptera; family Drosophilidae; genus Amiota; species Amiota albilabris. Next base: position 41,247 of record JBANCV010000074.1, on the reverse strand, counting down.
ATATTTGCTAAGCCGACTACCCTCGTGTGCACCAATGCATTGTCATGATGGAAGACTACTTTTTTCTTCGCCAAATACGGTCATTTTTGCTGCAGATCACTGTCGGACAGCTCTGAAACATATTCGCCGATGATAGTTTTACTCTTTTCAAGCTAATCGATGTGAATGATACCGCCTGCATACCAAAAACTTTTACCATTTTCTTGTAGGCCGACAGACCCACATTGGCCTCCTTTTGCACATTCATCCGGAGAAGTTCACTGTTTTGACTGTTCCTTGGTCTCTGGTGTGCAGTGATGAACCTATGTTTCGTTAACGGCTACGAAACAAACACTCCTTTGAAGTAACCACTTGGTAGATCCGCATTATACTCTTCATGCAATGAATAATATTATAGGTTTGTCATGAAGTTTGTAATGCACATAAGGAGACATCGGAGACCCCATAAATTATATTCTTGATCAGCTTGACGAGACGAGTTGATTTACCCATGTCCGTCTGTATGTATGCAATTACTCCCTCGCCATACGCAGTACATATGTCGGAATAAACCAAATAAAACCACTAGGAGGAATACCTTCCATACAAACCCGCTACTCGTATTCATGGTCTTATTAGAAAAACTTTTTAGTTTTTTATGTTATTGAACTGAAATTTGGATCCTATAACTGTTTGACCTATTTTCATCAACCATGTAAATTTCAAGATCCTAGAATTACTGGATCGCATAGCACCCATACAAAAAATGTTTTCTAGGGGATGCGTGAAGTGTATTACATCTTCGGCATAGTCGAAGATACTCTTCTTTCTGGTTTTTTATTTCAATCCATAATGCTTCTTATGAACAACTTTTGCAAACCTTTGAAAACAACGATAGATGTTTGTGCAACGAACGAGAACCATCAACTGGTCCTATTTACACTGATTGGATAAATTGAGCATACAAAGTTCTGTTGAAATGTTCAACAAACCTCACATGTCCGACTGTGGCTGCAGTGGTGTCACGTATTCCTGATCTTCTCAGTTATTGATTTGCATAGATATCAGCAGTGCTCGATGGCTATCTCTATCGTCTGGTTTAGTAATATTATGCATTTTACTGATTTGCTACAATAGTCCATAATAACTAGCATGTATGGATACCCGGATGCAGTCATTGATAATTTGCCCATCAAAAATTTACACCGAAACGTGTCCTCATTTTCCTGGGACATATCACTAAATCACTTGTACCCTTGTGAGGATTGATTTCTAAAAAAAAAAAGTTGATAACACTGGTGTAGACCAGAAAACCAACCTTAAGTCTTAAGACAGACAAATAATAACAAATATGTATCATCGAAAATGACTTTATTGTTTTTCAAAATATTATCCTTGAAGATTGATACACTTTTGCATGCGATTGAACCAATTTTCAAAGAACTTTTTCCACTCGGAATGAGGTATTTCCAAAACATGTGTTTTGAACGCATCAACCATTCGAATTAACCGTTCTACGTTTCTCTAATGGCACGGTGGCCACATGTCCGGTTATTCCAAAAAAACAGGCGATCATTTACTTCGAAGTGCTTCGTGCGCGAACAACTTTTGTTGGATTTGGCTCATCTTGAAAGACCCATACAGTCGACTGCTTGTCACGTGCAAGGATGCCTCAATCTCACGGTATGTCACATGACGATCTCGCATTATCAGTTCATGCGCTGCATCGATGTTTTTTGGCACAACAACCGATTTTGGACGATCTTCACGAAATTCGTCCTGGAGAAAACTACGACCACGATTGAATTCAGAAAACCAGCCAAACACGGTGGCCCTGGATGGTGGTTCTTTACGCAAAGGCGAAGCGAGTTGATCAGCACACTCTTGTTAAGTTAATCCACGTCGAAAATCATAAAAAACAATACAAATAGCACTCGTATGACAAAACATTTTGAGTACATTTATCATTAAAAACGACAAGCTTCACGATACCAATGTCAGATTTGACATATCAGCATTGCTGATGCCATATCTGAAGACTTAACCAGCAACCTATGTAATTTAAAAAAATAAATATCTGTCAAAAAAAATGTGAAAATAAATTAAGATGCAATGCTTATATGTTCAGATCTAAAAATTTGGTATCTAATGGTTGCAATTTAAATGGAATTTGCGCTGTTTGTCAATGCAGAAATTTTCATTGTCTTTTATTATTTGGACTCGGATTTATTTTATGTATTCCAATGGTATTTATGTGCCATAAAACATCGACCCATTAAACATAATCAAAAAATCACATCAAAGCAACCTTTTGAAGGAGTTCAAAATCCTATATAAAGAGAGTTCGAACTGACATATTTTTAATCGGTTTTCGAATCTCAAAGAAGCAACTACTAACTAAAACAAAAAAAAAATTTTACAAAGTGTGTCAACAATCATCATAATAAATTCAATAATTGCAAAATATTTTTAATAAGAAGCTGCCTACTGCATAGCTGGAAAATATATCCAAAAATGGCTAAGGACGGAAGATGTTATCAAAAGTTAATCTCTGATGCTATAAAGACAATTACTGAAAAGAACATAGCTGCCGAGCACGCCTTAAAGGAACAAGATGTAGAGGAGCAACAGACACAAAAGTTGTTAATAGCATTACGCGCAGCAATGGTTCTTAAAATACGTTTCCAACAATTTCGTGTTATGCTTATATCACTTCATAATGGTTCTCTTTATAACAAACAAAAAGTATACATTGAAGATTTGGAATTCTTTTGGGGTGTTATTGAAGCAGAGTTGAAGCAATCGCTAAAACTTTTTGCAATAGCTAAAATACTCTAAGTTCTGGTAAAAAATTTTTTTTTACACGGCAACATGATAAATCTAAATTTATTGTGAAATGTCAACAACATCCAAACTAAAAACACAAGATTCAGACTCCTCAACAAATGTAACAGTAATAAGAACTGTACAGCATTCTGGCATATAAATAATTATTATTGTAAACTTCGCTTCCGCTAATTACTCAATCATTCATAGGCAAGCGAAAATCAATAATAATTATAGTAAGTATCTCAGAATCAGACTCTTTCAGATCACTACAAATTACTCATTTGAATAATTTTTATATATTTCAGCCAAATTACTAACGTCTACATATTCCCTTACGTATATGATAAATGCTTAAAACGAACAACGCTAAAAGAACTTGAGAGGTCTCAAACAAGATCACTAGAATTATACATTTACTTTAATATTATATCAGTCACATTATTAGCAGCAACAGGTCTTATGTTTCTATATATTGTGATTATATGTAGCAACAATGTTCCAAAAAATTTTCCAATAAACATTAGCTTTAAGAAATTTGGTTATTACAAAAATATATACTTTGATTTTATTTCATGTATGTTATTAGAACTTCAATATTTTTGAGCCAACAACAGAATAAGATATGGGACACATTAGGCAATGAAAGTCTTAGAACACTACACAATATTTTTTTTCTTGGATGTATGTATAATTTATTCGAAACCAGTCAAATAAGCACAAACACATATTACTTTCCAATTCAGGATTGTAGAGCGCTTAGGCGCATTACAAATTAAAATTCGAGGTTTTCCGTTGTCTTCTTCAAAATCATTATATCACGACATAGTAATAATAAATGCAGTGCAATGCTTGATAGTCTGCTCACTTTTTCCACACACGCAAAGAATCGTAATCCCCAAAGCACAAAGTACTCTAGCCCTCGCAGGAAATTTGTGGAGAACTAGGGAAAGGAGAAAATGACAATTGCACATTTCATCTTGAATTTTGTAATCATCCTCTGTTTTGGTTCCTTTCTTTACTGACACTCAAACTCAATTGGGTCTTCCTGAATTTAAGAAAGAATAGTGCTCTTCGCTTAGTGACCTGTTGGTTGGTTACTTCCAAATGTTCTTCTGTCTGAAGCATTTTTAGATGTCTTCGAACAAGTCACATTAATGGAATGATCAGCATCATCATCAGTATTTGTATGGCCAAACTAGGGTTGTAACGGAACTTTGCATATGCCTCTGCAGAACATCCGTGAGAAACCGAACCTCTGCCTCAGCATTTCTTTTAACGCAGTCCCCAAGAGACCTAGGAATCGAGTTGACTATGAACCGTGTACGAGCTCTTAGGTTTCAACGCTAACAAAGAGTATCTACTCAAATGTTGCAGACATCCTGGAAAACAGCAGTGACGACGAGGAAGATACAAATGACAACACTACTAACCTCATCATATGGAAATCATTGATAAATGATTATAATACACAAAACAGACTTCCACTAAACATAGATCCTTTACTATGGTGGAAATATAATGAAAAATTTCAAGGTTTTTTCCACATCGTACGTGCTTTTACTTATCGTCGCCACCAAGGTCAGTTCCAAGCGACCAACTTTTCAGCGGATCCAGTTCAATTTATGAGGCATTAAGTAATCGATTAAAAGGCGGCAAAGCTGCAAACTTATTGTTCGTTTAAAATAATTTGCCCTTCATCAATTTTGATTACCAGTAGGGACTTATATACTAAATTTTTTCGTTAATAAAAGTTAAAAACAGATTTTTTTTCTTTGTAAGCCCACATCCGCCTCTGTTAACCTGCGTTTCCGCGCTTCCACTAAACTGACCTCCGTTACAACTCTAGTTTAAACTCATTAAAACAAATTTCAATAGATAGAGAAGATTCATATGACCTATGACACTTAAGGAGACAGCTTCCCTTAAATAGTGGTTTGTATGTTCGTCTAAGTGTTGCACGGGATAGACGTACATAGATTTTAGAAAACGTTGGTCCAGTCCATTAGGTGTCCTAATTTGTGCTCAAATAAGTTAAGTTCTGCCATTACAATTATTCTATTGAATATAAGAAGGAGGTAGAACGTCGGTTGCCTGTGAATATGAAAAGAAAAATTTGCGTAAATTCTTTACCCAACCGAACCAGTACACTCTCTTCAAATATGACGGGTGGGGGTGGGTATTGGCTAATAAACAATAAAACAAACACATAACATACATTTAATTACTATATTTATTTATTTCTCAGCATTATTTATTATAATTTTATATTTAAATCATATATTTATACATATATATATATATACATATATGTATAAGTAGAAAAAAAATAATTATGTTGTTGTTGTTGCTGTTTTCGATTACAGAAAAAAATTTATTTAAACCAAAATAATTATGATAATAATAGAATTAATCTATCAATAAACGGATTAAACAATAAACGCTTTTATAATATCATCAACGCCTTCATCATTTATATCTTATATAAGCCATGCACATACATATTTTGTGTTGTGTGTGTTCTGTTGAAATTTATGTAGAATCTTAAAAATTATCGGAAAATATACCATAAATGTTAGACGGTATATAAGTTGTGTATGTGCATTAATGCTGTGATGGGATGTAATGGAAAGGAGCGCAGTGTAGTGTTAGTGTAGTGATGTTTCATTATTTGATGAATTATCCAATTGAAGGATAAAACTTAAATGAATGATCACGAATGTGAAAAAAGCATAACTTGTTTCACATCTATCTCATTCTATAAAATGTAGACCATTGAAAAACTACTATTTTCCAAATAGTTTTTAATAGTAAAATCTTCTCCATCCTCTATTCTATTTACAACACAATTGCTCACTCACTTGGGCATAATACAGTGAGCAAGTGAATTGATAGTAGATATTATAATACAATAGTTAGAAACAGAGGAGAATGACCCTCATGGGATCCATCGAATATTAAAGGCAACACTTTTTAAAGTAATATTCATTTCTGTTTCTGTTAATGTAAATGATTGCGAAAGAGTGCAAAAGTTTGATGAATTGTAAAATTGGGTCGCTTGTCTGTTTGTGCATATATATGTGTGTGTGCTTAAACAATATTAAAAATGTGAGAGAAAAAAAAACACGTGCGTTTATTGGTTAAACCGTTTTGATAGATTATGAACCAGTCCAAAACCCATATAATATATGAGTGGGTTGGAGCCAGTTACAAGCCACGGGGATTCTTGTTTCAATATCCTTAAGATTTCTTTGCTTTGTGTTTACTTCTTCATTTTATTACTGTATGTATTCTTCTATTTTCTTTCGCTCCTTCCTTCTCTCTTTGTTTCCTTTGTTTTTGTTATGTGTTGTTTGTTGATTTTTTAACTAACTTAATTTTATTGTAAACTTCTCCTTCCTTCTTCGTCATATCCTTTCCCAACACAAAAAAAAAAAAAAAAAAAATAAAACAACAATTCAACATTGTTCCTTTCTGGAATCATTATTTGATTTCCTTTCTTCTCTTACTTACTTTCTGTCTTTGATTTATTTTGTTGTGTTTGTGTTTATTCTCCTCCCCCCCCCTCCCACACGGTATGTCATTTACATTGCCATTGCCATTCTGTTGTGTTATTTTTAATTCTCCTTATTCTTTTATTTGCATGTGTAACCTCATTATTCTTTTGTTTGCATGTGTATCCTCCTTATTCTTTTGTTTGCACGTGAATCCTCATTCTTTTGTATGTATATGTTATGTTATATGTGGTATTTCTTTTTATTTGAAAATGTGAATATCAAATTGCTCTTCTCCTCCTATCCTAACTCTCGACGGATTAGAATATTTCCTTCTTACTTTCTTCAACGTGCTCTGCGGTTTTATTTCAATAGTATAGTCATAGTCTCCACAATTCACTCCTCCTCCTCCTCCTCCTCCGTTTCTTCAACTAGAACTGCTGCATCATCATGAAATTGTTTTATTAGATGAGCAGTAAGTTTTTGGTGATTATTTCTATTTGTCAACAGTTGTCGTTGGCAAGCAACTGTCAGTATTAGCAGTGCTGATACTACTGTTGCTGTTCGTATTGGTGTTGGAGATACTTAGGGCCATTTTCTTGGCAGCAGGCATATCATCATCTGAATTCTATAAAAACAAAAGGTACAAGAAAAGAAAATGTTGATTAGAAAATTTGGAAATTTCGAAAGAATCAATAGATCAAAAGAGGAAAAGAAGAATTTCAACTTACTGTACAAACGTTAATATCGCGTTTATTTGATGAAGAACGAATTGAAGCTGTTGTGGTTGTTGTTGTTGTTGTTGTTGGTTCATCACAACTATCGATACCAGCGACATCTGGATCGACATCAACATCAACATCTGTAACATCTGTAGTATCATCACTACATTCGACACCATCAACAACAACATCAGTATCGACATCAGCATCTACACCACTATTTGATCCATCATTAATTTGTTTTCCGTTATTAGTCAAATCAATGCTTGGTGTGTTTGCTGTTGTTGTTGATTTCGTTTCACATGTCTCAGACTCCTCATCATCAACGACCAACGAAGAATTCGAAGATTCAATGCAAACACCGACAGAAGGAGCATTGTCCTTTTTATTCATAATGTTAGTGTTAGCTGCATCAACAGCAGTAGTAGCTGTTGAGATTATTGTGGTTATCACCACATCATCATTCATATTTATATTAGTGGTAGTGGCAGTGTTAGTTATATTATTGCTGCCATTATTACCAGCAACATTTGTTGAAGAGGCCGCAGCATTGGTAGAAGTTATGTTCGGGGTGGAACTGTCATTGCCACTACTGATATTATTGATTGCATTGCTACTATGCATTTCAATTAGTACCTTTTCGGCAGTTTTTACGGTTCCACCAACATCATTGGAAGAAATGCTAGCAACTTTTGGTGCTGCAGCATTTGAAGTTGTTGTGGTGGCGACGACTTGTGCAGCATCGTCATCGTCTTCAGCGCTATTCATAATGGCATCAACATCGACTACAGCTAATGAAGATGAAGACGATATATTAATTGGATCACCAGCGGAAGCTGTAGAGTTGTCATTAACCGGCGGTGTTACTGATGATAATGCAATGGATGAACATGAAGATACTACTGCTGATTCAGTTGCGGTTGCTGCACCACCACCATTGCCTCCATCGGTAGCTACTGTTTCAGTGTGAGCAGTTGTTGTTGCTGATAATGTTGCTGCTGCTGCTGAGTTTAATTCATTGTTGGCGGCTCCACCAGCAGCGGAATTACCATTTTGGGTAGCATTTAATGCCAACTGAGAGCTAGCAGCAGCTGCTGCTGCGGCTTCTGCCTGTTGTTTTGCTTCAAACTGTTTTACAATATGGTCCAGATTCATCCTGCGACGCTGATTAGTGTAAAAAGTTCGCAATTGTGCTTCAGTTTTGGTACCCAAAATTTTGGAGATTGTCTGCAACAAAATACAAATAAAAAATTAATAAGAATGATTATAAACTTTGGTTGTAACATGTATAAACAAATAATTCAAAAGATCCATTTACGAATAGTGTAGTTTGAAAATAAATTGTATGCAATTTTTTTTTGATCACACGACGCTTGATATTTAAAAAAAAGTTTGTTTTTTTTAGCACAGCTTTACTTGACATGAAAAATAAATGTATGTATTACATATAATATTTCTGACGAACGTTTTTGCCTAGGCTCCTATGATTGAGCAAGTAGAAATATTACAATATTGAATTCATTTATGTTTATGCGATCCAGTAAATCTAGGATCTTGAAATTTACATGTTTGATGAATATGAGTCAGACAATAATAGTATCAAAATTTCAGTTCGATAACATAAAAAACAAAACGATTTTCTAACAAGAACATGAATTTGTATGAGAAGTACCCTTCCTCATAGAGTTTCAGTTATCTAGCTAAAAAAAAACTGAGGGACTAGTTTCCTTAAGTACTGTCGAACATAACTCGATCCGTGAAGCTTGCCTCCGAAGAAAACTGGAAAGCAGTACAGCAGTTCTCTGCCAAAATTCGACTCAATCTGCGCATTGCAGAGTGGTCATGCAAAGCGGATGAAAGCAGCAACAACAGCAAAACGAAATGGAGTAATTGTTTCAGAGGAGATGCACTTTCGCGACGGACTGACGACAACATGAACAATTGAGTGCTATTCCACTCATAATGATACCGGGTTACAAGATGATATTGCCTCCATACGCCTACAGCAGAGGAACCTGGGCGCAGATTCCAGTTGTTGTCAATACACACAAAAATTACTCCACTCCGAAGTAATTCTTCGGCGGTTTCCGGGTGGGTTTCACCCGAGGGGGAGGAGTGTTATAGTATTAGTGGGTGTAAGTTCCACATACCATTGGTGCGACGGCACCCTTGATGATGTTTGTTACATTGTAATTTAAACCTCCAACCATTAAAAAAAAACTGATAAAGAATATATATAATCTATGAGGTCTCCAATGGGCCTTCTGTGTGTTACAAAGAAGAATCACTAACAATTTTGATAGCAATTGACTGTATTGTAGTAATCAAAGTAAAAATTTCACAAAGTAAAAAGCAAGACAATGATATTAAGAAATGTAGAAGTACTAAACTCTAACCACTTCGAACCTGTCTTTTTCAGGATATTGATGAATCAGCAATGCTGAATTGGATAACCGCCGCACATGATGAGAATCTTCTTATATCTAGACCATTAATGAAGTAAACAGCCAAAGACTTCACTGATGTATTGAAACACAAAGAGTTTGAAGCGGATACAAGAGATGGTTGGATAAATGCTAAAAACGTACGATGAAGATATTCTCAGCAGGTATTTCAGATTCAGGTGACTATGAAGAAGAATTGGACAGTTAAGAAGAATTAACGGATGCTAATAAGATGTTATATCGAAATTTGGACGAATTTTCAGGTTAATTGGCGTATTTCGAACATTTGTAGAGATCAGAAGTAATGTACCGACTACTTGTTGAATCTCAGCTCAGTGTATTTATTAAAAAGTTTTGTTGAAGAAAATGGAAAAGTGTCACCCGAACGAAAATTACTAGTTTAAGAAAAGTGTAAAAAAAAAATTATTATAAATTATGTAGAATGAAGTGATTTTTGGTCCTGTGTCAATTCACTATACACTCATATTCACTTTAAATGAGTACAGTAAAACATGCATTCATTTCAGAGTGAATGATTCATATGCTGTTTTGTATGCATTCCTGCACATGTCTAGTATGCATCTGCAGTGATGCGTCTGTCAATGTAATCAAAATTGCAATTTGAAGACGAATACTGTTTTGTGTTTTTTTTATGAGGACTACATGTTCCACTTATTTGAGAAATGTATTTTTACCATAAGTCTATAAAGGGGTTACATGAACTATCCGATTTATGTGATCCAGTAAGTCAGTACAATATTCAGATAGGATAATTGTTTTGTTACGTTTTGAAGCTCTAGAATGAATAAAAGCAGTTTGAAAACCGACATTTTTATGGAGACTACATCTTCCAATAATCTGAGCAACAGAGTGACTCTACATTTTGTATATTGCATGAAGTCTGATGGTCTCCCTTCCTGATCTGTAGTTACACTTTGATGCCGATTATTTACACGATAATTAAAACATTGATGACCCAAACATACCTGAAAATCTTTACCATAATCACGCATGGCCATGGCAGCCAATTGCATTTCCTCATTTGTCCAACGATTTGTAATACGTGGTTCTGGCATTTGTGGTATAGCAATGGAATTTATAGCCGCCTCCAATTCATTGACTTCTTTATCCAAAACTTCCAATTCCTGTTTATTGGCCTGTACCTATGATAGAACAACAAAAATAAACATGAATAAAAGGAAATAGAGAATTTTTTTTCATCTAGTTTTTTGTTTTGGTTATTTTTTTCTTTATCTTTTATCTTATTATTCGATTTTAAATTTTATTAAAACAATGAATAAATGATGATGGATGTGTCTTGATTTCTTTGATGACACTTTTTAGTATAAAAAAAAAAAAAAAAAAAAAAAAAAAAGAATTAATGAGATTATGTTAGGAGTGTTGATTGCATTCATTCTGTGTGAGAGTGTGCTTTGTGCTAACTAAATACAATATGTAAAACTCTTTTTTATATACAATAACAACAACTTAAATCTGTTTTGTTCTACTATATGCACACAACAACAATAATTCTAAATTTATATAATAGTAAAATACTAATTACATAATTTAAAAAAAAAAAAAAAAAAAAAAAATAGCAATTTATCATCCTTACTTCTTCCATTAATCTTGCCATTTTCCGTTCGCCCTCAACTAGATAATTTTCCGGATTTTGCGATAGGATTATCAGATCATCATGATTGATATACATGCCCTTGGGGGGCTTACGTTTAGAACGATCTGAACCGAAACGAGAACGTTTACCCACACATGGACCTGATGTTGGACGTTTATTGCCAGTGCGTCTATATTATATGATAATTATAGATTCAAAGAGAGAGAGAAAGATAGATAGAGATAGAGAAAGAAAGATAGATATAGAGAAAGTGGGAAAAATGTGCGCCGTTAAAAAAATTATCAACTTACGGACAAAAAGGGAATAATAGGACAAACAAAATATTTTATATAAAAAACAAAAAATAAAAATAAAATAAAAATAAAAAAAAATAAAAATAAAAAAAGGCATAAATAAAAAAAATAAATAAAAATTTGATGCGATTTTTTGGGAATTTTTTTTAGGGGAAAGGGAAAGCGAACAAATAATAATATTAGAATTTTTGTGTTGATTTTGTTTGTTTGTTTTTGTTCTTCAATATTTTCTCGTACCTCCAATGACTATGACAACTGGCACACAAACGTCCATGTGGTGAATCATATAGTTTATGACAAGTAATTCCACAATTATTACAACATCCACCAGTAGATGTGGCACTGGCAGTTGTTCCTGCTGTTGATGATGATGATGTTCCCATTGTTGCTTTAGTGCCGCCACCATTTGCAGCATTAATGACACCACCATTTGTTGTTGCTGTTGTTGTATCATCATTGCTATCATTTCCACCACCGACGCCGTCTCCATTCGCATTATCAGCTTTTAAGATCCTTATAGAGAAACTACCAAAATTCAGAACACCACCATCAATACCACAACCAACGCCACCGCTGCCACTATTGGCACCTCCTCCTCCTCCTGCTGTTACGGCTTGATTAGCAACAGGTGTATTTATATCGGTAGCCAATACACCATCAAGACTACCACCATCAATAGCAGCTGCTGCCAAAGAACCACTGTTTAAGGCGTTGACAAGGCCAACTTCAATTTTGCTTAAATCACCTCCATCAACTCCTCCAAGTAAATGCTCACCGACGCTACCCATGGGAAACTAAAAAACAAAAACATTTTTTTAACACAAGTGAATGAATTGAATTTGGAGATCATCACAACAACATTAGAACAAAGAGAAATCAACCAGAGTAAAACAAAGAGAAAAGCAGAGAACGAAACCTTATGAGGAATATGAGGGACGCACACAGTGGGCAGAACCCAAAGATCTCCAGCAATTGGGGATTGAAAAGATTTGTCATTGGCAGAGGTGATGTTCAATTTGGATAGTTCAATAGAACGACGGATGGGCAGAATAAAGAATTTCACAGAAGAGAGCAGGAGACAATTTTGTACGGTTTTTGTGGTTGGTTAGTTTATCGGGAATCGCAAGCGCGCACAAAATCATTCAAATAGATTGATATATTTGTACATAAAAAAAAGAAAAATAGAAAAAGAAAAGAAAACAAGAAGAAACTGCACTTTAGTTCCCTCTTTGTTATATTTTGATGTTATTGGCTTTTGTTTAACTTTATAGCAACTCAAATAATAATAATAATAAAAAAAAATAGGAAAATAAAACCAGAAAGAAGAGAATCTTCGTCTATGCCGAAGCTGTAATACTGTTCACGTAACCCCTAGAAAACGTTTTTGCCATCGCTTCTGTAATTGAGAACACAGAAATATTACAATATAGATTTGATTTATGTTTACGGTGGATTCAGAACACATACTGCATCTCAATAATATTACCGCAATATTTCTATGTGGGAGCTCTATGCGATCCAGTAATCCTAGGATCTTCAAATTGACATAGTTGATGAATATGGATCAGACATTTATAGTATTCAAATTCAATGTTATAAAATACAAAAAAAAATCCTAAAAAGAACATGAATTTGAATTTGGGTTTGGGTTTGTATGGGAAAATTCCTCTCCTAGACTTCCGATTCGACTGATTCCTACAAATGTGCAGCGTCTGCAAAGAAAAGAAAACTTCGTGCAAAATTTCAGTTCTCTTGTTCAAAAACGAAGATACTAGTTTGAACTTAGGTAAATCCACTCGATTCGTCAAGCTGCTCAAGAATATCTCCAATATATCTTTTTGTGTGCTACAAACTTATCGACAAAATTATAAACTATTCATTGCGTGAAGAGTATCAACATTAGAAGAAGGAACTAAACAAAAAAATATGTGAGTGTACATAACACTCACGAGCCCTTTGATGTGAAACATTAATAAATGACTTTTCGATAAAGTTAAGAAATGTTGTAAATTTGCAGAAACTTTATATCCATTCCATCTTTATTTACATATATGACTAAAACTACAATAATATTTGACCGATCAATAATTCTAATCTTAAGATATAGTGTTTGTTATTTATGGTTTTAAATCGACCATTATAATGTTTTTCAAATTCAACTTCAACTCTCTCTCTCTCTGCACTTGGCTCATCCATCATCACATGTGATATTTGTCTAAAACAAACATCTTATTTATCACAATCAATAAAGTGCAAATATTAAAAGAAATTTCTTGACGCTAGGAACTAATCTAATTTTGGATTCAAAGAAACCCTTGACTCCATCACCACACGTAACCATACATCTTATAACTTTCTTAGTCTTACAATCCACACTCCACACTCCTCTTATGAGATACGCATGCAAATAAATAAGGCGAATGGAAAATGTAAGGAGGAAACAGAGATTTGTGTGCAGCAGGGGGAATAAAAAATAATTAATTATTCAAATTAACTAAAGATAGAGTTCTTCCCAAGTTTCAAGCCACCTCTATTGGTCGAATCCATAAGTCAATGGTCGGTTTATTAAGACAGTTGAAAAGGAAAACACAGTTTATGAGGAGATTCACCACACTGCAGACAGCGATCGTTGTCAGAGAGACCCATACGTTCCCCGTAGCACTGTAGAATGAGAAACCACAACCACACAATTCTGACGTCACACCAGTGAAGTTTCAATTGCACTCGACTTATAGTGAGACTACTGTCAAGAGAGTCGCCTATTAAAAAGGCTATATCATCCATGTATTGTCTGATATAATTTCAAATATGCCTAAAGGAAACAGCGACCGTTTCATGTGTGAAATCAGTTCTTAATTCTGGCGAACCAATAATACTTTTGATTTCTGGTGGAAATGATCAATATTAACCATCCGGAAGTAACCAGACACTGTTTGAACGGCGCTGTTTTGTCTGATTTGCAGGTGTCCCCATTGAGTTTTGCTGAGAAAAGGAGTCCAAAATAGAGGAGCGGCATATTTAAGGACGGAGCGTCCACAATTGCCTTATATGTGGTTTTTAATATCTCCTTTTCCTTTCCCAGGAAAATCAGGACCTAAATTATTTCTCTTTTTCACACGATTGAAGGAAGAAAGCTAGTACATAGAATGTAATAAAATGAAGATTAATAAAGCTAAAAGTAAATCAACTAACTATGCATTTTTAATATTGAATATTTTAACTACAAATAAAAAGAAATGGAAATGGAAAATTGATGCAAATATTGTAGAATCTATAGTAGCTTAGGAGTAGTGTGTATGAATGTAAAGACTCAAAATAGTAGTGCATTTAGTATACAAATGTGCATGTATGTATAGACAATTATAAGTTTATCTGTAGATAAGAAAACAAAATATACATAATAAAAAATAAGAATATAATAAACCAGCACCAAGTTAAGTGATCCTTTACTTAAACCATAATAAAATACTTTTTATACTCTTCGCATAGTATTATAAGTTTGTAAAGCAAAGAAGTTCATATCGTAGACCCCATAAAGTATATATATATTCTTGATCAATGCGACAAGACAAGTTGATCTAGCCATGTCCGTCTGTGTCTCTGTATGTATGCAAATTAGCTCCTCAGTTTTTGAGCTATATAACTGAAATTTTGTACGAAGCTTTCTTTTTAGCATACGCAGCACATTTGTCGGAATCAGCCACATCGGACCACACTGAATTCATGTTGTTATTAGAATAACTTTGTTTTTTATGGTATCAACTTGAAATTTGGGCACAATAAGTTTCTCATTACTGGATCGTATAGCTCCCAAACGTTTTTAGAGGCTGCGTGAAGAGTATTACATCTTCGGCATAGTCGAAGATACTCTTCATTCTGGCTTTTTTCTAATTGGTTTTGATATTGCAATGGTGATGGATAAGTATGATTTATGAGGAAGAATTTTATTTTTTTTTCCCCTCCGTAAGCCTGTTTTTATTTGAATTTAAGTTTACTTGAGTTTTATTCCTATGTTAATTCTTCTCCTGTTTATCACATATAGTGGGTGAATAGGCAGGTAATATTCAGTCTGGAAGCAAAGTATATCTAACTCAAAATTATCATCATCCATCATCAATAACAGTGCGAGGAATCGTTCGATCGACCGAACTGGAAACTAATCTATCGACAAGCTAAACTTTTTTACACTCTTGTCTTAGATATCAGATGTAAAGTAACCCGAAGTACACGGTCCTCTCCATATAACAAGCTAAATAAAGTTTTCAAACTGATATGCATA
This sequence comes from Amiota albilabris, assembly GCA_037040105.1. Taxonomy (NCBI): domain Eukaryota; kingdom Metazoa; phylum Arthropoda; class Insecta; order Diptera; family Drosophilidae; genus Amiota; species Amiota albilabris. The sequence continues at coordinate 25,574 of JBANCV010000074.1, read as the reverse complement.
CGCACGTTTGTGTACAATTCTTCTCTGGATAACTCCACGTCCTCTCTCACATCTATAAACTTTATTGGAAAAGAACCACTTAAAAAAAAAAAAAAACACCTCACTATACAATTTTGTTGATTTTTTTTTAATCTTCTATAAATAGTTTAAAACATATTCCAACATTCTACTAAACAAAGTGTTTTTGAGCAGTACTTACAAATGATGGTACATATCCAATATATATATGTAGTTCTATTATATTCACCATATATATTTACATAAGGTAATCTAAGCTAACCTAATCTAAACAACACAAAGAGGCGACACAGATTCTTGCTTGGCTTATATACGTACTATTGCTAAAAAGAAAATAAAGTTGAATGAAAATTATTTAAAAAAGACTCTAATAACTTTTCATTGGAAAATAAAGCAAAGGGGGAAATATTTATAATCAATCAATAATCAATTAAAATTTCATATAAATATTGAATCGGTTCTGATTCTTGGAAAATCAATATAGTAGTATATCAAAGCAAGATACAATATGAATGATATGGTATTTATTTTAAGATGTCATCATTTAATTATTTATTGGGTATACTACATATACGTATGTCAGAAGAATTTCTTAACAAGAATTGAATAATTTTTCTCTATGCAGAGAATAGTATGTTTGTTTATACGTATAAGGCTTGAATAAAATGAGCACACTATTATTTTGTTCCAATTAGTTACAGAATTCTAACAACAGAAACAAGAATAAAAATCAAACACTCGATCCAGTTGTTCCCAAAAACAACTTAACACAATTTGTTCGAAATTCATGAATGATTTGTCCAGTCTTGTCTAGTCTATTATGGTTATCATAGTCTTACGCTCGGCTCAGTAATAGGTGTAAGTATCATCAGAGAGATACCGCGGACAAATATCGTTAGGTAAAGTCTCCCATGTCTATTCTGTGTGATATAAAATATTCACTAGTCCTCGGAAATAGATGATTTTGTGTTTTGAGGGTAGTGGGAGATAATGAATCTTGTCAGTTTGATATTTTGTTAAGGCTGAAGAATGGTCCTCATCTACTATTATTCAAAATACTATATACACAAATTTGTAACAGGTATTTTCAAAGCTTTGTACAATTTTATCATTTTTTAAAGGGGAAATCAAAAATGTGATGGAACTTGTGGACGTGAAAGATATTAACAAATATCATACATATGAAATATATTCAGCTTCATCTTTCTTCCTAACTCCCATAACTGTCTTAGTGTTAGTCGCCAATATATTGAAGATTAAATATATGCATATTTGTATTTACAAACTACATATCCATAAAGAAAAACAAAATATAATAGAATTTTAACTGGTTGGTTAATCACCATGCATCAATAAAGAAATTGGTAGTAGTAAATGGTAGAGATCTGATCTATTGCTAAGTATAATTTATGGAATTTTGGTATTGTACATTCATGGTATATGTGTGTGTTATAATCGCACCATAACATAATTTAAAATTTATAATTTTACACAATTTTCTAAAATTTTTTGAAAAACCAAAAATAATTAAAACCAGAAAGCAAGGTATTTCCGAATATACCGAAAATGTAATATTCTTCACGGAACCCCTAGAAAAAGTTTTTTGTATGGAACCTATGCCCATAAAAAACAAAAACGTTTTTCTAATAAGAAAATGTATTTGTAAAGGGGACTCGTTTGGGAGGTACCCCTCCCTGATAGCCCAAGGGTCATGAAAATTTAGTTGTTTAAGTATTTAGGTCAAATACTTCCAGCTTTCAAATTTCAGTTCGAAAGCACAAAAAACAAAAAAAAAGTGTTTCTAATAGGAACATGAATTTGAATTAGGACTTGTATGGGAGCTTTGCGATCAAGTGATCTTAGGATCTTGAAATTTACATGATTGATGAATATGTGTCAGACACTTATGGTACCTTAATTTCAGTTCGATAACTTAAAAAACAAAAAAGTTTTTCAAATAGGAACATGAATTTGAATTGTGTTTGTATGGGAGGTACCCTTCCCAGAGGTCCGTTTCGGCTGATTCCGACAAATGGTGAAAAAAAAGTACAGACGAACATGGCAGAATCAACTCCTCTCAAGAAAATATATACGATACTTTATGAGGTCTCTACTCACTGTCTTCTTTTGTGTGAACTTTATGACAAACCTGAAATACTATTTATTTTACTGCTGAAGAGTATAAAAAAAAAAAAAAAATGTTGTTCTCTCTCTCTCTTTGTAATAGTATTTAATTATATAAAAAATGTACTATAATACATATATACATACATAAATGATATAAGGATAAGGCTATACTTGATGTTTTTTCAATTATAAATTAATTTTATCTTTCTTTTTTTGTTATACATAATAAATCGAATATTTTATAAAGCAAATTTAAATAACTAACAATACAAAAGACCGCAAAAAGCAAATTCTTATAAAATTCGAAATCAGAAACACAAAATTCACATTCAACGGGAAAACACACACACAGAAAAATTAAAAAAAAAAACATTAGATTTGTGCAATGAGTGTTGCGATAATGCATTCAATGAGACAGATAAGATTGGATTGGATTATACAATTCAAAATAAGTAGATTGATTCGATTTCATTTGGTATATTTTGTTAGAACATTCAGCATCATTATCAGGGGCCACCAATAAAGTACGTTACATGTTAAGGTGACAAGGGGATCAACAAAGTGTGACATTTTGTAACAAGAGGTGGGAGCAATCATAAGCTTCGTATGTGACGTTACATGTCAAAATCTAGCGAGAAAATTATAGTTTGTGCTGTACAACATTTTAAAGATTTATGACTTGGATGCCATTTTTATTGCCACAAAAATGTTCTCCTTACTTCTTGTATTAAAACATAATTTCGGTTCACATATCTTGATTCCAGTAAGGGAACTACTTACTGACTTGCAGCTAGAAAAACGAAACTTTGAGAGTACATGCATAGTGTGTTGTCTAATATTTGGAGTCCATTGGTTATTGACGTTTTTCCTGTGATTGCCGAATTCATTGTGCCAACAGATACCAAATTGCTGGATATGGAACATGTTGAAAAATGATGTACGTGAATCGCAATATTTTTAACAAATAGTAAAATGCGAAGGGCATTGGTGACTATTACGAGAGAAGTTTTTGCCACAAACAGATATCAAACGGAAGAATAATGACTCCGACTGTACATTCGCTCTATATGAACGTCATCATATTTGACTATTCTATATATCATGAACTTAGTGTGAAGTAATTTATGGATGGCCCCCCCTTCATAGTCAGTATTAAAAATGAATATTAGGATTAATGTAATTTTAGTTAAAATTGTAAAAGCTTTAAATTATTTTCTCTTCACCATAATCATCATCATGACATTTAGATTCGATTCTCATTCAATCAATATTTAATTGTTGTTGTTTAAGACTTTGTTTTTCTGGAATTTTATTTTATTTAATATTGAAAAATTTCACAAAAATTCCAATTGTAGTAAAACAAAATCTCAAATTCATTATATACATTTAAATTTATTTTAATTAATTATTGATTAGAATAGGAGGCTACATTCAAAGAGTAAATAAATTTTGTTGTTGCACAATGATTATGATAAAGAAAGAATAACAAATTGAAAGTTTAAAATTATGTTACTAAATAATTAACTATAAATTTTTGCATTTGTCAAAATTATATTAAATTGTTATTTTTGTAGTATATTTTTGTGTAAAATGGTTTCATAAACCAGAAAGAAAGGTTTTGTATGGGACCTATGTGATCCATAATGCTAGGATCTTGAAATTTACATGATTGATGAATATAGATCAGACATTTCTAGTATCCAAATTTCAGATTGATAACCTAAAAAACAAAAAACCTTTCCAAAAATAATAACAGGAATTTGAGTAAGGTGTTTGTATGGGTCTTGAAATTTTAGTTGCTTATGTGTATGGATTAAATACTTCTAGTGTCCAAATTTCAGTTTGATAGCGTGCAGGTGAAAGGTGAGATGAATGTAACATAACATAACCAAATCAAATCAATCCATTATTTCTTTTTATTTCTCTTGATGAGATTGACCATGAGAGGAAATTATTAAACCATAACCAAAAGAAAAGAAATGTTTATAGAAAACTTTTTATTAAAATAGAGAAAAAGAGGACAAAGTATAATCACCCACAACTGCACCTATAAACCACACAAAACCAAATCATATAGACTGGCTAACTGGCTAAGAAAATTGTGTTTGCTCTTAAACTTGTTAAATCCCAAGATTCCACCCACAGTCTCTCTGGCCTACTGTAAACTCCTATTCTTTTAGGAATGTATTTAAAGAATTTAATTTAAAACTGCTGTTCATGATAACCATGTTCATATATTTCCAAATCCTCACTCATCATGTTCATTCTAGAAATTCATTTGTCATGCTGTACAGACACTATATGTGTGTGATAGACAGCAGCAAAGTGATGCTGAAATATCATCTAGAATGTATATTCCTTCTTTTGTGACAATATGAATCGATGTTATAGTCACAATCTGACACTTCCTCTTATCAAGTAAACTTCTTCCTGTGTCTGCACAGTACCTCTAAATAAGCTTTGTTGTTCTTATATTTTTATTCAATTTTCCTTTCATCGTCAGATTTCATCCATCAACTATAAGTATCTGTATGTATGTTATGCTTTTGCAATCATAGTAACATAACATAACATATATATATAAAAAAAAAAAAATTGTTTTTTTTGAAAAATTGATATTAACTTCCGCACATGATTCTTTTATTTTTATACAATTGTTTATCTATTATAAAATATATTTTAAAAATAAAAATAAAATCTCACTTTTCTTGTAGTTAGCAGAGATAGGGATCATTTCAAGCAAACGACAATTTTATAATACTATATAATATTAACTTACTAACTTTAAAAGTGATTAACTAACTACTTACTACACAAGCTTTAATAATTTTGGTTGGTTCTGTCTTCGTTTCTAATGATGTGTCATAGTTGTCGTCATTACAGAAACTAATAAATAAGTCCAGTTCGAAGCTGAGTTGTATCTTTTGTACAATATCATTATCAGAGGTGTGAAAAATCTTAAAACTTTTGGCAAGACGAAATAGTTCGACAACCAGCCCAGCCCAGCCCTCCAACATACATACTGAGAAGCAGAACAGACATAAGTTAATACAGAATGATTGGATTGGATAGGATTGAATAGGATTTGATCGATTTTTAAGGCTTTAACCTTAGTAGATACATTGGTTATGAGATAGCAAGAAAGAGCTAGTGGTTTATATTAAATAATAAAAGCTAAAATAAAATAATTATCTGATCTGATCTGATCTTGAAAAGAAAGGGAGAGTCTCGCACATAGAAATACAGACAAATCATCGACTCGGATCGATGATCCTTTTGAGGTATTTAAGTATGATTTGTGGAACAAAATCATCATGCACACACATATGTAACTAATGGATTCTCCTCTGCCTTCTTCTTCGATGAAGTCTGCCTTTTTCAAGATGAACAAGAAATATTCGATTTGAATTGTTTAAAGAAGAGTTAAGAAGAATCACCATTAACAATAAATAATGTGTAAAATTATCAAAATAAAAATGTTATAATGTAAGTAATATTATTATAATTACAATATAATTTAAAGGGGGACAAAAAAAAAATTGGAAAGAAAAAAACAACCAACCAAAAACTTCTTATATGCAAGTTAAATAAACTTAATATAAATCTTAACTATTATTTTTAGGAGCAGTGCTTATGTGAATGTGTATGTGCACGTGTGTGATTTTGTGTAGTAAACATGAGTGAAATGAGTTAAGTATAAGAAGAGAGAATGAGTAATTTTTAAGTCTTTTATTCTCTACTCTGTTTATGATAGTTTTAGGAATCTTCTTCATTCATAATTTAATTTGTTTTTTTTTTTTTTTAAATTTCTAATAAATATAGTTAAATTTTCTTTCATTTATTCTAAATTAAATTTGTTAATTTTTTGTTTTTGTTTTTTTGACTTTGTTTTATTTGTTTGATTGATTTGTCTTTCAGCATTTGTTTCTTTGTTTGCGGCGCTATGGTAAATTGTTTGTTTGTTATTTGTTTCTTAAAATTCTAATCTTTGTTTCTCGGGATTCATTTGCTTTTTTATAGTATACCTTTCACACAAACACACACACACGCACACACAACAACAGGACTAATACACAATATACATACAGATTTGCAGCATTACATAGCATCTCAAAAATTGGATATATGAATGTATAGTAAAATAAACAACAGAGTGTGGTGGGTGGATGTTGATGGTGGTGGTGATGGTGCTGCTGTGACAGAATAATTTGCAGCAGTAAATGATTATCCAATCATCATTTGTGTGAAAGGCATGTTTAAGCTTCGGTTAACCGATGTTGCTGAGATGATGTTCTTTCTCTTGTTTTAATTGTTTATTGTTGATTTTTATAACTTAAACAACTTTATTTATAGTTACCTTATCTTCTTGATCAGATTCCTCATTGCTGCCTAACTCGCTACCATTTTCTGATCCAGCTCCTCCTCCTCCGCTGGCGGCACCACTACCACTGCCGCCAGTGCCAGTACCTTCTTTATTAACAACAGTTTTAATTGCTTTCTCTTGACGATCCATGGCACTTGAACGATGACGTGATTTTTTCCATGAATAATAATACTTAACAAGACTTGCAATTGATTTATCAGGCAACTAAAATACATAACAAACAGAAAATTAAGATTTGTTATTTGGGTTAATTAAAATTAAAAGATGTAAGGTAATTGATGGAAATGAAATGAAAACTTACCATTTGGCGTATGCGATGGAAACTCTTGCCATGAAATTGAAAGGCTTGCTCAAAAAGTACTTTATCTTCAACAGTCCATTCATCGGGAAATGGTGTAAAATTAGCCAAATCCATGACAGCACGTTCAAGATCATGTTTATGCCAGAAAAGCATGCCAAGAGCTTGTTCACCATTATAGCCATATTTATCCTTAGCAACAGCAATATAATCATCCACTGTTGATATGAGAAAAGTTATACGTACATAAGTATACAAATTTATTTAATGCATAAAGAGTTGTGCACACTTACATTTGGGTTCAGGAATATCCTTGGTTGGTGACCAAACTAGCAGAGCACGCTCATTTAGCATTTCTGGCTTACGTTCAATATCAGTGATGAGTGGTGGACAGACTGCCTGATAATCACGACCAACGCGTATTTTCTCTGCAATAGAATATCAATCAAATTTAAGGATCAATTGAATCAATCTATTAACAACAATTGGATTAAGTATTGATCATTACACATACCTTCATATTCAGATTGCTTTGATTTCGATTTGCCATTACGTTTGACTGCTATAAAATAATAAATAAATACAAAAAATTGAATTTGAAAATTTATGATTTCGGAGCATATGTATATTGTACTTACAATTGTCATCATCAGAACTTTCTGGTGTACCGGCAGCGCTTACTTGCGGCTGACCATGGACATTATTAGCGCTTGAATTATTGCTGGCGGAGTTAGCACCACCACTAGCATGGCCGGTGCCGCCACCACTGTTAGCAGATAGGGAACCGGCGCCACTGCCACCGCCGCTATTTGGGCTTGGACCACGCGAACGACGCCCATTCCGTACTGGATCGGAATTTCGTTCGGCCAAGACCATTTTGTCCCGTATTAATTGCGCGCGTTTATTATGTTTCTCCAGCGTGTAGCGTGCTATTTTCTGTCTGTGGCGTATGCACGCGAATTAAATCTACTAATAAATGCTTTCCTTCAGTTTCGTTTTATCTCTTTGTTTATTGTTTATTTCCACACAAATTTTACTACGTCGATTGCTATAGGCGTGCGGTGTGTGTGTAGTTGTTATTCGTTATTGTAAAAGGCAGTATTTGTTATCCTTTCCAAAGGAGTCTCACTCGAAGCAAACAGAAATGTAAATCTGTAAAAACACATAACATGGATAAAAATAATTTTTGAATTCATTTATATATTTTTTTATAACAATTTCTTTCTAGCCGATACCATTTAATATGTACGTATGCATGGCGTATATGCAAGTATATATGACAAATTTATTCTTGATAAAAAAAAAAAAAAAAAAAAAAACCAATTGTATTTATAATAATAATATTTAATTAACAAACTTTAAATAATGTACGCTGCGCCCGCACATACGCACAAATGCTTTTTTTTATAAAATGGTACGCGACAACGAAGAACTATAAGAAGTAATACACAACACAACAAAAAAAAGAAAAGAAACTATGCGTTTATGGCGTGTTTAACGAGTGTCCCTTGGCCACTGCTGGTACGAGTATGACTATCGCGAAACGTCCATAGCATACAGAGTTGCATTTAAATAAACGAACAAATGCTCGCGGCGAACAGACGCGGCGCAACGGCGCGGGCCAAAAGCAGCTGAGCGACGAAATTTTTGAAAAACCAAAAAATGCCAAAAAAAAAAAAAAAATACTGCTTACAAATGCATGCATGCTTTTTTGAATCAGCATGTCCTGTCACATTTATTTTTTTTTAATATCCTTCTTTTTTTTTTTCAACAGAAACATAAATTTGCAAAACCACACAATCATAAATTATGCATACAGATTGATTTTGATTTAACTTTTTCCAATATGAATTAAAAAAAAAAAAAGAATGCAAAAAATAATAACATAATAATAATCTTTTTAAAACTTACCAGAGCAAAATTTTTTTCAAATTAAACGCGTGTTGACTCAACTGATTACTACTGTCAATTTAGATTTAATATCTATGTATAAAAAAATATTTTTATTTCTTCAGTTGTAATTAATTTAATAGAAGTCTTGTATGTAGTATTTCGAACTTGTCTCACAAATTAACTGAATATTTTATTCGTCCGAATTTCTGCTAAATACCTAAGATTGCTGGACGAGGAGAGAGACTGACTACTAACTCTGTGTGTGTTATGATGAAGAAGAAAGCAGCAATCACACATCACATTACAATGTGTGTTTCTCACACTACACACCATATAGCAAACAGAAACGTACGTATTCTCACTCACACAACTACACGGCAAGCGAGCACAAACACAATGAATGGGGTTGCACTGCAGTCAAACAGTCAAGTTTACAAGACACTTCTACAAAATACACGAAACGTCCGTAATTAGTGTTGTTGGATATGTTAAAATATGAATTAAGTGTTGGAAATATATACAAAAAAAAACATTGTATTTAAAGTGCTGGTAAATTTTTTATTATTATTATTATTACAGCACTGTTTTTTTGTTCTTTTAAGCGTGAATGACATGCTTCTGTACATGTGTACGTGTGTGTAGTGGTGAGTGAGTAGAGCACGTGTAATAAGCATTTAACAAATTTAGTGGATTGAGCCGTCAACGACTTGTACAGATTTCGCAGAGTCAAAGTAATGTATGCTTGTTGTTTAAAAAGTAACAACTAACAGACAATCCAACAAATCAAAGATGGGCAAGAAAACAAAAGTAGGAAAAGCCCGGAAGGATAAGTTTTACCAACTTGCTAAGGAGTCTGGGTTTCGTTCGCGTGCCGCCTTCAAATTAATACAATTGAATCGAAAATTTGGTTTTCTCCAACAATCACAAGTATGTTTGGATCTTTGTGCAGCACCCGGTGGCTGGATGCAAGTAGCCAAACAAAATATGCCGGTTTCAAGCATTGTGATTGGCGTTGATTTGTATCCCATACGCTCGATACCCGGTTGTATTGGGCTTGTCGAGGATATTACCACTGAGAAGTGTCGTCAATCACTGACCAAGGAATTGCAGACATGGAAAGCTGATGTCGTGCTGCATGATGGTGCACCAAATGTTGGTCGCAATTGGCTTTTTGATGCATACCAACAGATTTGCTTAACACTGAATGCTTTGAAATTGGCAACACAATTTCTACGTAGCGGTGGTTGGTTTGTCACCAAGGTGTTCCGTTCTAAAGATTATAATGCTTTGCTTTGGGTACTTAAGCAGTTGTTCAAGAAAGTTCATGCGACCAAACCAAGTGCTTCACGTAAAGAATCAGCTGAGATATTTGTTGTGTGCCAAGGTTATTTGGCGCCAGATCGCATCGATCCACGCTTACTCGATTCAAAATATGTCTTCGAAGAACTCGATTTGGAGGGTAAAACCAAAAGCAGCCTCTTGCATCCTGAGAAACAGAAACGTGTCAAGGCCGAGGGTTATAGCGAGCAAGACATTGCTACGCGCAATGATTTATTGGCCACAGCATTTATGCAAGCAGACAATGATTTGGCTGCATTGCAGGGCATACGAGCGATTGTAATCGATGATGAACGTATTGCTCAACATCGTAAGACCACAACTGAGATAATTGAATGTTGTAAGGATTTAAAAGTTTTGGGTCGTAAGGATATTAAGGGTTTGTTGGCATGGCGGAAATCGGTAAAGGAAGATTTATTTAAAACAGAGGAAAAGGGTGATGTCATAGAAGAGGAGGAAGAATCAGGACCAACACCTCTAACGCAAGATGAAATTGAAGATATGGAAGATGAGGAGTTGAAACAACAAATTGCCACTTTAGAAGATGAGGAGCACAAAGATCTGAAACGCAAACGCAAGAAGACATTGAAAACAAAGGCAAAACTTCATGAAAAAATGAATTTGAATATGATCATAAAAGGCGATGAAGGTCCACGTGAAGAAGCCGAACAAGAAATTTTCGAATTAAGAAGCATACAAACCCAAAATGAATTAGATGGAATGCTTGATGTAGCACCAGATTTCGATGCAGAAGGTGAACCACCAGAAGTACCCAAACTACCTAAATATGCCAAGTAAGTCTGTCCGCATCTCTTTGTAAAAAATTGTTTTAAAAATAATATATTTCTTTCATTATTTTTGTCCTTAAAGATATGATAAAGATGATAAACGTCTAGATGATGATGGCAATTATGAGAATGATGATGAACCTGATGTAAGCGCCGATGAACAATCAGAAAGTGATTACGATCGTGAAGGTCTAGGATTAAGCGATGGCGATGGTGATGGTAATGATGATAAGAAAAGAATTGGCAAAAAAGAAAAGAAGAAACGTGTAGAGCATCCATTGATCAAATCTGGTGATTTTCGTGATAAGGATACCAAACGTCAACAACGTGTGCAATTATGGTACGAAAAGGAGAATCTACAGCAACTCGCTAGTGATGACGAAGATGAAGATTATGATCTTAAAGGTTTAGCCAATGAATATAAAAGTAAAGGTGTTGCAATATTGGGTGAAAATCAGAATTCTATGGAATCAACTGGGACACCTTTACTGGGTAAAAAAGCCAAGCGACGTGCTAGACACGATCCAAAAGAAGAATCATCATCGTCGTCGGATTCATCAAGTGATGATGATAGTGATGGTAATGAAGATGATAAAACAATTGCTGGTGATATGTCAAAAGGTTAGTTAGTATTTTTTTTTTATATTTCAATGATTCATCATAATTAATATATTCCATTCATTTCACAATTTATTTTAAAGAAAATAAAGCGAAAAAGATACGTTTATCAGAAGAGGAACTTGCTTTGGGTGCCTTATTAGTAAAAGGCAAAAAGACACGTCGCGATCTTATTGATGCCGCATGGAATCGTTATGCTTTTAATGATGATAATCTACCGTCATGGTTTGTTTTAGATGAAGATGAACATATGAAGAAACCAACACCGGTACCTAAGGAATTAACTGAAGAATATCAACGTAAAGTCCAAGAACTCAATGTTCGTCCAATTAAAAAAGTTATGGAGGCAAAAGCACGCAAAAAGCGTCGTGCTGTTAAACGTTTGGAAAAGGCCAAGAAAATGGCTGAGAAAGTTATGGATAATGCTGATGCAACGTCACAAGAAAAGGCAAAACAATTGAAGAAAATCTATAAAAAGACCCAAGAGAAAAAGAAAGAGGTCACATATGTTGTGGCCAAAAAACATCAAACACAAAAACGTGCACGACGTCCGCCTGGTGTTAAAGGACGTTATCGTGTTGTTGATCCTCGTGAAAAGAAGGATAAACGTTCTTTGGATGCCAAAAAGAAACGTGATAAACGTAAACGTAAATAAAAATCATCTTTAGGCAGCCATAAGGCGAGATGAAGCCTAAATTGTAGAATTTTCTAAGAGTAATGAAAATAGAAATGCATAGTATATGTATGTAGAATATATAATATAATAATACAAACACAATATAATATATAAATTTTTTTTTTTTTTTTTTCGTTTTTCTTGTTTTATATTAAATAAATAACATAACAATATTTATTTGTTTCTTTTACATTTTATTAAATTTTGTATCATCATTAATCATTCATTGGCATTTATCATTTTTATTCTTTTAACTGCACAATTTCAAACTCTATAATAAATAATTTAGCGTCGAGAGTTAGTTACATCATTACATAGCAAAATATCATTCAATTATCCTTGGGATCATTTTTTGTTTTTCATATTTCAATAACTTATTTAGATAACAAATTATGGGCGGGTTGGGTGTTGGGTGTATAATAAATAGCAGATGAAATTAAGAGGAGATTAAACATATTATTTTGTTGATTTTTCTTTCTTTCAATTTTTAAGAGTATTTTGTTCTCATGAAAATTATCACAGCAAAATAAATAGATTACAAAATAAAGCGTCCCATCCAATCCAAAATGATTTTAAGTGTACAATTTGTCTTTCTTCCTTCCGTTCTTTTTCCTCTCTTCATCACTTCTTCCATGCATTGTTGTTGTGTCATTACATTTTTTTTTTTTTGTCATACCACAAATTTTGTATTGCAATAAATGATAATTATTTCTTATCAACTCAACTATTCAATTATCCAACAATTATCTCCCTCTTTGAAACATTTTTTTTTTTTGCATTATTACATTTAGTCAATCAACATCATCATCATCTAATGGCAGAAACTTCTAACTTGTTTCGTAATTCTCTACTCTTTTTTTGTTTATATAATTTATATAAGTTAAAATTCTCTCTATCTATCGCTCATATCTCCTCCACGCTCCCGCCCATATTTTTCTCTAATATGCATACATGCGCTGTCGTCGTCGTTGGAAGTGGAATTTGAGACTAATCTAGAGAATTTCGTTCTAGATCACTTGCGCTCGAGATACTTGGCGATATGGTTGTTGCATTCGAGTTGGGTAGATCACGATCCAAATTATAATATTGCACAATTCGTGCTGGCGGTCGACTTGATATAATGTCAGTGATTTGAGTGACCACCCATTTGGTTAGTTTAATGACAGCCACATGTGCAGCGAATTGCAATATAATCGCACCGAAACCTTTGTATAAACCAGCAAAACCTTCGGTTGCAATAGTTGTACGATAGCAATCAACAGCGCCCTGGTAATTGGTCAATATGGGGACCACAGCATAACCATTATCGAGATTATCGATAATCGTACGTGTTCCTTGCAATTGCAGACGATGCACAATTGTTTCGAATGGATAAAATATAACCTCTGTTGTTAGCATGGCAATCAGATTGGCATAGACCTCGGCATTCTGATAATCAAGTGTATCATCTTTGAATTTGGCTCCTTTGCGTTCCACGGCTTGCGTTAAACGACGACGCATTATACGTGCTGAAACGCCCTTGATAACCAAACTGTGTGCAATAAAACATATATAAAAAAAACAAAATTTTTATTTAGAAATTAAAAGATTTTAATTTAATATTTAAAATCATTGAATATGATTGAGAAACACAAGACTTACCTGAATAGATATTTAGTTATGCCTAAAGAAACTGCTGGTCCAATTATTGCCCAAGCCGGTAGCATCCGACCCTTCTGTGGTGAACTCCAGTACAATAAACGTAAGCTTCCCTCACGAAACACATCGAAGAGACCCGGTTTCTCGCTAGCGATATCACTTTGTACGGTTTCCACCAAAGAGGCGGCATAAAATGGCATGACAATGCCAATGCTGATGCTATACCGAAATTAAACAAATATTATAGAGATTCTCAAAACAAAAGTAATACATTATCTATAAAGTACATATAACATTAACAATGGCTATCGACTGACAATAACCTAAAACCAGAAAAAAGGGTATCATCGACTATGCCGAAGATGTAATACTCTACACGCATCCCCTAGAAAACGTTGTTTATATGTGGGAGCTATGCGATGCAGTAATCCTAGGATCCAGAAATTTACATTGTTGATGAATATGGATTAGCAAATTATTATGTTCAATTTTTAAAATGATAGCGCAAAAAACAAATATGGGAGATACCTCTCCTGATAACCCGAGGGTCTTGAAATTTTAGTGTTTTATATATCAAACACTTTTAGTGTACAAATTTGAAGATGATAGCGCAAAAAACAAAAAAGCTCTTCTAATAACAACATGCATGTGAGTTGGGGGTTTGTATGGGAGGTATCTCTAGTGGTCCGATTCAGGTGATTCCGACAAATGTGTGTATGGTTTCGTACAAAATTTCAGTTCACTGAGGGACTAGTTTGCATACGTACAGGCGGACAGACGGTCATGGGATAGATCAACTCGTCTCGTCGCAGTGATCAAAAATATATATATTTTATGGGGTCTATGATGTCTCCTTCTGTGCATTACAAACTATGTGAAGAGTATAAAAGCAAAAACAGTTCTAAGATCTATTAGGAAATTTCCCATACACAAAATGTATCCATATATGGCGAACCATTTTTATATGTAGATTGTGACTTTTGCGTCCCCCAAAACACAATAAATCACAAATAACCGGACGAGTCTCAGTGAAAGTTATATGCTCAGTTACAATTCATTCAAATAATACATTTATGCTACACTCGATTCAAGAATGTTTTGAATTGAAGGATAGGTAGTGAAGCTTAAGTTTAGTTTAGTACTTTAATAGCAAATAAATACTCCATGAAATGACTGAGAAGGCAAATAAATTAGCAAAGCAGAAGTGTACTGATAACCCCATTTCTTCGTACTCCTTTCTCAGAAGTTTTATAAGAATTTTATGGAATAATAAATTGACCACTGGCTTCAGGCAAGGTAGAATCGATTGCATCTGATCTGACTCGGACTCTCCATTAAAAAACAAATAATGTTTTACAAACTGATGAACGAGGAACGGTATTAATTGCAGATCAAATTATAATAGATAATCTACACTATTTATTTCAACTTACCACTTGAGTAATATATGTTTTCCAAAGCGTTTTAGTGTTGTACGGTTGTCTACTTCCCTGCAAATGTAAATTGAATTGAATTAATTAAAAATGATCTAATATAGGTGGGGGAAGAAGGAAAATTTTATTAATATATGCATACTTTGGCCATCTTGTGAACTTGGATATAACATCATCGACAGCTAATGTCATGCCACGCACAAGTAAGCAGGAACCAAGACCTTTCCATAGTGTTGTTACACCTTGACGACGATGCAGATGAACAATGACCGGCAACAAGCCAAATGGATGCAAATGATAACTTTCCGATGCATTATAGACTTGACATTGACGACGAAGAACAATAAACGGATGGCTCAGAAGATTTTCTGTCACTAAGCTAACCCATTGAACGCCAAAGCTAAGATATTTACGTACAGAGATTTCTATATCTCAATATGCAAAAAAAAAAAAAAAAAAAAAAAAATAGAAGGGGAATAACACAAAATTGTTCTTTTCATAGAGACAAAAACATATATTAAGAATACAATTCCAACACACTTACCATCTTCTTGACTATCATAATATTTGTCAAGTACTTTATGTTTTTCCAATGGCAAAGAGAGATCACGTTCAGAACTCACAAATTTGAGTCTCGCAGCAGCCTCCTGATCTGCATTTATACTCTCGATAATTGCCCTTTCACGATCCTCATATGTAAGGAAACTAAATGCAAATAATTAATATATATTATGTCATCTATGCACTGCTTTGTTGTACTTACGGTCTTAGCAAGTTAGGTCGACTTAAAGCGTTCATGCTTTCAACCAAATCTTCATCGTTAAAAATCTCTTCATCTACTGGCACATTACGTTTTGTATTATGCCTGTTATCACATAACGTTGGTGAGCAGAAAACAGAATTCAGTATAGATATGCATATATAAACAAACAAAAATTGACTTACATCAAAGACGAGTAATTATTTATGCCTGCCATGCTGTGCGCGTTATATTTTTATTTACTTTTCTTCTTTGCCTTTAATCTTTACGCTTGCCGGTTGGAGGTTTTTATTTGCTAATGTAGATGTATTCTGGAGTTATTGTTGTGTTTGTAGTTGTTTACCCTACAATATACTTCTGTCATAATAAATTCAAATTGACTAAAAAAACTATGTTGTTTTTTTTTATTTATTTTCTAAATCAGAAACCAGAAATCTGGACAGAAATTTAATGTGAATGTATAATGTGAATGGCAAATTGTTATAGGCTGGCCATATCGATACAAAGGCAATAATTAACAGCTGTTCAATGATATAAATAATAATGCACCGTGTAGCACATGGTGATAAGTTGGATTTTGTTTCTTTTCAGTTCACACTATTTTCGAAATTTTGTTTCGTTGGCCGTTAAGTATTAAAAGTGAAGTTTGTGTTTATAAGTTGGTTATTAAGTAATATCAGTTTTTCTTTCAAGGTATATGTACTTGTGGTGGGAATTTATTTACATAAGAATATGTTAACTGGTATAATTCTCCCAATCTGAAGCGTTTTCATGGATTTTTTTTTGTTTGCAAATGGAGAATTTTAACTTTATTTTGCTGCACGAGAAGAAAGCAACTGATTTGGAGAAAAATTATGAAAAATTTGCTTACTGAATCTTTCAGTTAAAGATTCTCGTCGCTCCATTAGATCGGATTCGAAGAAGTCGCTTGGGGCACTAAAATTTGTCCAAAATTGTTTTGGATTGATGCAGAACATGTGTCTAAGAAAGTTGTGTGATGCTTTATTCGTGAAGGGCAAATTTGCCATATTCACAGACTCCCTATTTTCAATCAATGCTATTGCCAACACCAACAATTATATATGAATTCCATGCATCACTTTCACGCTGGTTTTGATTGCCTTGTAAAGAAATATTTTGTATTTAGAGTGAAGTGTGGAAAGAGAACCGATCGAACCAAATCAGTTAAGCCATGGGAAAGCTCAATGTATGTAAATGTGTTAAGATTTTTCAGTTAGGATTTTTTTGTAAATCCTTTTATTAGACTTATTTTTTTTATGAGCAATAGACCTCTAGTGTTCAGCTCAGGGAAATAGTTAGGAAGAATAGGGGAGATTGTTAGAAAATTGCAGGACCAGACTTGAACGGGAATTGAACCAGCGAATCTAGGATGTAAACTCGGCGCACTAACCTCCGAGCCAAAGATCCAGTCTCAGTTAAGATTATTTACAGACATATTCCAGGTTGGTAATCAGGATTCCATTCAGTTGCGTTGATTTTGCAGGCTGGTGGAGCTTTTAAGTTTGAATTTTGAAAAAGCATGTTTAACTGTATCATTCAAATTCAGAATTCAAATAGTAACGAAATAAAATAAAATGGAACAAAGTGTAATGAAACGAATCCCCACTTACCCACTCACGCATTGCGAACTTTATACACTTTGTGCCATTTGAACAGGAACAAGCAGCATTGTATTTATAATTTTCTGATGCAGAGTTATTAGAGACTTAATAATTTTGATACACTCACTCAGTACACAGTAATATTTTATAGCTTCAATACCCTGTTTAAAGTGAGAATTGTCGAGCTCCTTAAAATATCAGAATCTCTTCTACTGCCTGATTGTTAGCAAATCTTTTTAAATGCTTTGTTATTTATTGAAGTTTGGAAATATATACAGCAGATAATCTAAGAGGACTTATATCTATATGGCAAATTTGGTGCTTGAGGAAATAATTCGAACTTTAACTCGATGATTTTAGACATTTGCGATAAAGGATTGGATGTGTGAACTGATGATATTGTCTTGATGAAACAAAACTCAATTGAAGTTCGCTTACAAAGCGCCGTTAATTTTTTTTTCCCTTTCTGAAGATAATTAATGAAAATTATCCCACGAGTTTCTCAAAAAACTTACCCTTACAGATGAAACTAGTGTCTTTGGCTTCTTTGGAGGCAATTCTCCCCTTTCAGGTCACTGAAGGTTCCTTCATCTCAGGTTGCTTCAGTCATCCAATAACAAATTATTAATTCTATCTCATCATTTCCTTGCCTTGTGACGTCGCATGAACTCGTCTGAACTCTGTCAATCCAATATCTTATTGCAGTAAACGAAGGAGCAGACGCCCCCAAAATTTTTTATAATATTTAAGTTCGGCGAATATGGGTGGTTTCAAATTCAATGAAAAAGGAAATTATAAGACAATATTATATGCAGAGCATTCTTTTAAAAGTTCTGATTTACTTTAAAATATTGCATGGGCGAAGGTAAAGGATTCAAAAATGGCAAGCACAGCGGCAGTGAATATGGAGCAATATTTTTGAAGTAAGCTGATTAATAATGACCTCCTCTGCTAGCTCGGTATGATGTCAATTTTTATCAAACTCTTTCGCATTATGATGGTTCAATTAATGATATTTGCTCGATGATGTTGTCTTTGAAGTTTTGAACAGTTTGAGAATTATCCGCATAAACTTTCCTCATCAAGAAACCTCAATTTATGAACTGCCGACGTCATGCGTGGTTTATGTAACCAGAAAGAAGGATATTTTCAACTATGCCGAAGATGTAATACTCTTCACGCATCCCTTAGAAATTTTTTTTGTATGGGAGCTATGCGATCCAGTAGTCATAGGATCTTAAAATTCCCATGGTTCATGAATATGGATGAGATACCTATTGTGATATAACATAAGAAAACAAGAAAGTTTTCCAAATAAGAACATGTATTTGAGTATTGAGTTTGTATGGCAGATATCCCTCCTGAAAGTCTGAGGGTCCAGTGTACAAATATCAGTTTGAAAGCACAAAAAACAAAAAAGTTTTTCTAATAAGAATATGAATTTAAGTGGGGGGTTTGTATGGGAGGTATCCCTCCTAGTGGTCCGATTCGGTTGATTCCAACAAATGTGCTTTGTTATGGTAAGAAGAAAGATACGTGCAAAATTTCAGCTATCTACCTCAAAAAATGATGTACTAGTTTGCATACATATAGACAGACAGACGGACATGGCTAAATAAACTAGTCTTATCCAGTACAAATCAATATCTATAAGGATTTCTAAACAAAGCGATGTATGATGTTAATATGTTCCTTTCGTTCCTTTCTAAGGTGTTCCATGTATGCAAAAAGTAAATGTTAAATCAAATTGAGAAAACATAATCCTAAGTAATGCTTGATATGGTTTTCTTTTTGTTTTGAATAATTAGGTTATAACTTGAAAATGTTTAGTTGGATTGATTGCTATTCAAGTGGCGTGTGTTGTACATTCATGTGAATGGCGGCTCCGCCATTGTAGCAAACGCTTAGAGTTACCAAATTCGCTCACATTTTAAGCTCATGCAGCAGCTGTTTACTGTTGGTTCTATGTTCGTTCGTTCGTTCGTTCGTTCCCACATTCGTTCGTTCCCACATTCGTTCGTTCCCACATTTGTTCACTTAGTCAGAAGCAGCAGCGATTGACTGACTGCATTTGTAGCAGAGACAGCGACGGTGACAGACACTAGTAGTAGCAAAGTGGCAGTGGTAGTGGCAGCGATGAAAGCTTAAGCAAAAGCGATACGAGTTTCGGAATTGAAGCAGCAGCGACCGACAGTCGACAGCAATCAGTTAGTTAGTTAGGCAGTGAGTTCAGTCAGTGTCAGTTTAACTGTAAAGTGGTGAGCATCGTGTTTACGCGCAAGCGGCAGAAATCATAAATGCAGAAATACAATAATAAAAAAGAACAGGCAAATTTGTATGAAATAAAATAAAACAACAGTAAAAACAAAAAAAAAAAAAAAACAAAAAAAAAACTCTACTTATGAGAACACAATAACAACAAAAAGGAGCGCAAATTACGGAAGAAAAGAAGAAAAACAAAATTTTAAGAAAACAAAAATAAGAAAACAACAATATTTCGTCGCATTTTACGTATGCTGTTTGTTTGTTTGTTCTTGTAATAATTGTTGTTGGTTTTTTTTATTTGTTTGTTTGTGGTTTTTTTTTTTTTTGTTTTTTTGATTGTTCTTGTAACATCTTCTTGATGTTGATGTTGATGTTGATGTTATTGATGGTGTTGTTGTAGTTCTTTTTCAACATCATCTCTCTCAACTCTAACTGTAATCAATTCAAAAAGTAAGCAAAATTGATTGCGGTAACGGCAAGACGTAGTAGTTTCATGTTTCATCTGAAATCATTTGAAAATCATTTAAAACCAAATGAAATCTGATAAGAAGCATCAAATCGTATCGAATCGAATCGAAACGAATTGAATGAAATTTAATGCTGATTTAGGCTTAGCAGGCGCTTTCAATTAAGCATTTCTTCTGCAAATATACATATGTATATATGTACATAAAGTAAATGTTTGTTGTTTATATTTGTTATTTTTTTTGTATTTTTTTTGTATATTTTTTCTGTGCATAAAGTGAATAACAAAAAGTGAACAAACAAATGAACATAAAGAGGAGAAAAATTATAATAATAATACAATAATTAAATGATTAAATGCATGTAAGTAAGTATATTTATGTTACATATGTTATTACAATAATTTAAGTTATTTATTTACATGTAGGTATGTATATTTACATACATAGTTTGTTATTGTTGTGTATGAGTATGCGTGTGCGTGTGTATGTGAACATCTCTTGTTCCTTATTTGTTTTTTTTTTTTTTTTGACTGTTTTGAAGAAGAGAAGAAAGTTTGATTGTGTTTCCTTGGCTGATAGACAAAGCAAAGAAAATCAAAGGAAAACGACTCGATTCAATCGGTTTAGTTTATTGTTTGTTTGTCAGTTGAATGACTAAAGCTTTGTCAATGATGTTTGGGAAGTCAATGGAAGTTTATTGACCGCATACTCTTTTCACTTTTTGTTTATAAGCACAGCAACAGTAACAACAACATCAACAAAATGATTAACTGTTGAGATATAAGTAAAAATTAACAACTCAAAGAACTTTATTCTTGTTGTGTGCTCATCATCAAATCCCAAACAAAGCCAACATCTGTTCAGAGATTAGAACAGTCTGGCTGAGCAATCCTAAAAGTACTTAGAACATTTTCCTGCCAGTTTCTTTTAACAGTTCAAAATAACAAGCATACTATATGTATATACTGAGTGTCTGAAACTGGGGTTTGAGGACTGAGGACTAGACATTTAGATAAGCCCGTTTAGCCTCTTTTAAAATGTATTGAATGGGTCTTTTGTTTAGAAATGGACTATTTTCCTATTTAGTTTTTCGTAGAAATTTCTTCTTTCTTTTCTTAGCACACACACACACACACACACACGCGCGTACAATCATAGACATAAACATGCATTTGAAGAAATG
The DNA here is from genome assembly GCA_037040105.1 of Amiota albilabris. NCBI lineage: Eukaryota > Metazoa > Arthropoda > Insecta > Diptera > Drosophilidae > Amiota > Amiota albilabris. The sequence goes on along the minus strand of JBANCV010000074.1, from coordinate 4,066 downwards.
TCATTCATTCATTTCTATCTTTTTTTATTTTACTTCATTTTACTTGACTTCACTTCTTATTGTTGTTAGTGTTGCTGCTGGCACGTTTTTCTTATTTTTGTTTTTCGTAGATTTTACAACAAGTGGGTAGGCATCATTCATAAAAAGTCAGTAACGGACACGCATCTAAGCAATGGCTACCCTGCATACCCTGCTACCCTTGCTTGGAGCCTTCCACCCATCCATCCATCCTTCCAAACAAACACAAAAAATTGAAAGAAAAAACTTTGCTTTTATAAAGCAAACTTTGTACATTCGTTTGTTCCTTCGTTCCCTTCGTTGGTCCTCGTTCATTCATTCGACAATGACAACAACGACAACGACAGCGCCAACGATGACGACCCACTTTGATAGGGAATTTTCAACAATAGCAACTCACTCACTCACTCACTTGGTCACTAACTTTAGATGGACATAGATAAACAACATGCATGACCAATTTGCTTTAAACATTATCTTCTTTTCTTTATAAAACATTATTTCAAACATATAAAATGAATAATCAAATTGGGGAAGAAAATTAGTGGGAATCAGTTATCATCATCTTGTAGTTGCTACCTCAAGTGAACATATTTATAAATAAGTAGAACAACTTTTCAAACAATTCCAAGAAAATCAATCAAATAATCTGCTTTGCTCTGAGTCATTTCAGATCATCACAATGGTATAACAAACTGTCTGTAGATGAAGATCTAGATATCTAGTCGTCTCTGAATATTGCATAAACTCTTAGTGGGTTATGAGTCTAAGAGTCTATATTAATGGGAGAAAGTTTCTTCTTAAACTTATTCACATTTTTGCGAAACAGTAAACAATCTTCATCCTGATATATCGCTTCTAGTCTACTTAGTTTAATATAACATAACCTAACCTAACCTAACCTAACCTAACCTCAGCTTTGTTAATAATGAATAGTTTGCTTTTTGAATCAAGCAAAATTTGTTGTACATATTTGCTGTCTAGGCCTTCCTTAACTCCTACTTACACTTATTTTTCTATCTCCATAAAAAGGCATTTATACGTGCACAACGGCATGTTTGGCATGTTGATTGTGTATTTCTGCTCACTGTTCAACTACATATGTGTTCGTATATGTTTGTAAGTGCTTGTGTGTGTATTGATATGTGCATTTTGCCGCAGGCTTTCACACGCAGGTAGTCATACATACTTAGTTGAAGAGAAGATAAAAAAAAAAAAAAAAACCGAAAGAAAAGGTATCTTCGACTATGCCGAAGATGTTATACTCTTCATGCATCCGCTAGAAAATGTTTTTACTCTCTGTTACAGTTAACAAAGAACACAGTTTGAGTGGCACTCTATTGTACAATTATTCTTTAAAGAGTTATCATTTAATGTGGGTTTGTATGGGGGGTACGGCACCTCTGCTGGTAACCCTGGGATCATGAAATTTCCATGGTTGATGGATATGGAACAGAAACTTATAGTGTCTAAATTTCAGTTCAATAAGTAAAAAAACAAAAAACTTTTTCTAATAAATACATTGATTGAAATGGGGGCTTGTATGGGAGGTACCCCTCCTAGTAGCCCTAGGATCATGAAATTTACATAGTTGGTGGATATGGACCAGAAACTCATAATGTCCCTTCATTTCGATCAAACCATAAAAAAAAAAAGTTTTTCTAATAAGAACATTAATATGACTTTGGGGCTTGTATGGGAGGTACCCCCCCCCTAATGATTCGATTCGGCTGATTCCGATAAATGTGTTGCGCATGATAAAAGGGAATCTTCAGCTTTCTTGCTCAAAAAATAAGGGTTTAGTTTGCATACATACATACAGACAGACAGACAGACAGACAGACAGACGGACAGACGGACATGGCAAGGTCAACTAGTCTCGTAACGCTGATCAAGAATATATATATACTATATGTGGCCTACGATATCTACTTCTTTGTATTACAAACTTCATGACAAACTTATAATACTATTTACTACGTGAAGAGTATAAAAATGAAAGAAATAATAGGAAAATGGGGGAAAATGGAAAAATAAGTATCTTCCTTTTTTAACCTTTTTGTTGGTTTGTTGCAAAATCCAAAACTAAAACCAAACGATTTCACACACTTCACACATACACACATACACACACACACACACACAACCATACACCTAGCCTTATGCACTGCATAACTGTGTGTTACCGTTATACTTTAGTATGCCATTACAAACAGAGAGAGAGAGAGAGAGAGAGAGAATCTGTTATTATTGTTGTTTTTAATTGCCGTTAGCTTTACACTTAAACAAACAAACAACAACAACAACAACAACAATAAATATAATAACAATATACATAGTTGTATTTCACTTTTCATTTGAGTAATTTTGTTTAATTTTCTATTTTATTTTACCTTTGTAATAATCACATACTTTCCACAAATTGACTCTATTAAGTTATATCAATGGATAATGGACATACTCGTATATATATAAAGATGGATATAAACATGTATATATGTACATAAACAGAATACATAACAAAAATAAGATGATGACTATGGTGATCTAATCTGATATAATCTCATCTAATCTTTTCATATCTTCTAAGTATAACACACCCAATGATCTTAAATTTATTCTTCAATTTACTCCACTCAGATATCAGATATCCCATTAAACACAGAATCTCATTTTTGGATCGGATTTAAGCAAGAAATTCAAAGAGGAACAGGAAAAAGCATAATATTAGATAGTATTGAGTTGCAAACGAACCAATCGTAGTGTCCTGTTGTGTCCTTTGGCCCAAATCTGTTTGTAGTTTGACTTAACCGCTACACTCGAGACTTGTATATGCATATATTAATAATAAAGTTATGAAAATTTATTGCATCACTTTAAATTATTGACTTTCTGTTCTGTTTATGAAAGATCTAAAAGCTCCATGCTATAACCTTGAATAACCATTTTTTTTTTTCATTCTAAGCACCTTTTCCATTCAATCCACTCGTACAATAATCTGACTCACTCATATATCTACTGCATTCCCTTGCACTCCACCAGTTCTCTCTTTTAATCACTTTGCTCTATTATTCACTTAAGGGAGTGGAGCGAAGTAAAGAGTAACTCTACTCTTTTAATTTCTCCACTCAAACATCCACTTCATTCGTCTTATTGAGAGTTTTTTTCTATTAAATAAAATTAATATTGATCACATCTTTCAAATTCTTAACGCCAAGATGGTTCTGTATGTTATTGTGGTTCTTGATACCAATTAATTTAATTAAATCGGAACAATATAAATATTACGTATACGTAACTCAACTAAAAATAACATTCATAATTTTCAATTTGACTTCCACACGCAATAAATATAAGAGATATGAATCCATTTTTTGTAATTATTTTTCAAACAATTTTTCTTATTTCTAATATTCTTAAACATTTTTAACACTCACAAAGTATTTTTAAATAATTCCATTTAAAATAAAAAGGTGAAAATAATACATACAGATTATATGGTAAATAATAAAACTATGTGAAACTCTTGAAGATGTGTTAGTTTTAATAACTGCTATCATATCCCCTCTATTTAAGAACCTTAATCAGTCCTTTTGGAATTGAATCTATACATTTTTTGGTGTCCTTCAAACTAATTTTACCCAGGAAGACCAAAAAACGCATTCATGAATGTTTAAAAAAACTTAAAACTTGTGTGCTTGGTCTGGAAAGTGAGTCATTGCCTTGAAAGAATGCATTCAACAAATTGAGAAAGATCTACAAAAGGTTCAGAACATTTGAATTTAAGTTCTTGAGTGAATGCATCACGAAATTGGAAAAACAAAGTCATTCCAGGTACAAGTGCAATTGAAAGTCTTGAAGACAGTCAAAAGCAAATTATCGGCTAAATGAAGTTTTATCAAAAATAACCGGATGTATACTTAATTGAAAAGTTGCCAGTGAATCGAATAATTAAATTTTGTCCGATAGAAGACACAATTAAATTAACTATGCTCAATGCAACAGATAATGAGAATATATTTTGCATCTTTGTGTGTCTCCTCTCTTT